>VWZO01004080.1:857068-997528 GCA_013396975.1 Bucco capensis
GGGGCGGGGTCAGCGCGGCGGGCGGGAGGGTGCCGATCCTGGCGCGGCGGGTGGGGGCGTTGAGGCGTGGAGCAGGCGGTGTCGTTCCAGTGCTGCGCCGCCGGTGGGGCAGGCGAGGGAGGGAGTTCAGCGGGGGTGGTGTTCGCTTCCCCGCGTATGTAGGCTGGCAGTGCCGGGCCCTCACAGGTACCTGGCGGGCTCGCAAGGGCTGAGCTCTGCAGATCTTACGCTCCTTTTTTTTTTTTTCCTCTTCAGACAGGCATACTGCAGCTTGTGAGAAGTGTGAGGAGGTTTTTGTGCGTGGAGGTCAGCGCACAAGTCTGAGTCGTGCTGCTGCAAACCAAGAACTTCCTTTATGGGAAGGTTTTTCACATGTAAGGGCAGTGGACACTGTTTAAAAGCTGTATTTACTACATGGATGTTTTAAAAGAAGAACTTTAAAGACGTCTGGAAACAAAAGTATAAACCCTGAGAGCTAGTGTTAAACTTTAAGAAACAAATCTTCTTTTTCAAAAGGGTTCTTGTAGGTACCTGTTTACACAGTGGAATATTTTGGTGGAAAGATCCTGGCCTATGCCAGACCAGTGTCAAAGCTTTAAGCTGGCCTGATAGGTTACGTAGGGATTCCCTTGCCTTGGAGAGCCTTTTGTTAGTTTAAAGCTGATGTGGCTGTTTTCTGCCTCCTCTGCTGTGGTTCGCGATGCATGAAGTAAACACGGTGTGGCCTGAGTGCAGCCCTGGCTGCTAAGATGGTTTCTGGGCAACATTCGGGGAGGATTCAATGGAAGGAAGCTTAATAGCTTTGTGAATAGTCATTGTGCCCTGCTAGATCCAGGCAAAAGCCATAGTCAGCAAGGTAGAAAATGGCAATTTTTTTTATGAGTCTTTGCCCCTTATCCTCCTTAGATTCAAGTTCAGTTCAACGGCTCTTGATGATCCCACTCATAACAATAATTGCAATAAATGCAAAAAGAGGGATCCCTTGTCTAGTAGGTTGGCCCTTTGTGTGAGCTTGTTTGTAAAAGCCTGTACAGCTTGCATATTTACACAGTAAGCCAGTCTGAGCTCAGGTAAATAATTGCTACTAAAATGTTATTACTTTCAGTAAATAAAAACTGATGTTTGCTACTCCAAACAATATTAACCAAGGAAACCAGAAAAACCAGAACCAATGGTTGTTCCCTTAGAGTGTTTCATGCCAACTGCCTGAAATAGATCTATGTATTGCAGTCCTCTGCTGCCTTTTGGCATAAATGGTTTAAGTAACATTTCATTCACTATTCATTAATGCATGTTACCTTTGTTTCCACAAGTTTTTGTTTGTTTGTGGGTTTTTTGTCTTGTTTTCAAGAAGCAGATTATCAAATAAGAAATGTTAATATGGTTATAAACAGAAGTCTACCTTGCAGCCTGTATAAATATGTCTCACAAGCTATAAAGGGGATTAGCTGTTATAATTTTGCCGCTAGTGTAGTCATTTCCTTTGGAAAGAAAAGAACATAGAGTTAAAATACAGTCTAATGACCATAGCAACGTATTTCTTTATATTACTACTTTAGATACGGAACCAGTTCCAAGAACTCGCCATAAGTTATATATGTCATTCATTAGATTTCAGAAAATTTTACCCAAGGCAAAAGTTGACATTGTAACACTTGGTTTGGAAGATAATATATGCTATCCCATAGGAAGCAGGCTACTGTAGAACACAGCTGAGAATGTTCCCTAGAAAGATATGTACCTTATATTCAGACTTATCAACAAAAAATGTGAGCATTAACATTCATCCTTCTTAACCACTTGGAACAGGGAACAATGATTTCCCAGCACTGAGGGTTCTGCAGAGAAAAACTGGTTTCTACCCACTGAGGTTAAAGGTTTAATGAATACTTGGCACATGAAAAATGAATAGTGATAGCAGGAAGAAGATTGCATGTGGACGGTGTGATAAGGTGCGCAACAGAGAGACATCATGTTACACATGTTGCTGTGCCCTGAGAAGCAGATGAAGCTCATTTCCACTGAATTTCAGATAAAATATTTTAAAACATTATTTTGTCATACTTAGAACTATTCATTTATCTAATATATCTAAGGAAATCACCTAGAAGAGGAGTTGGCTGACTGGCATTTGGTGATAAAATTTGTTCTCCATGATCTTCATTATATGCTATGTTGGCTGTTTACATGGTCTATTGCCTGCTACTAAGAACTATTACCCATATGCATGAATCTGTAGGGCACTATCTAATGCAAAAAATATGTGGCTACATTTGCAGGAGAAATGTGTTACATGATTATATATCAGTAGATTGATACATAAGTAGGGATATTACACATTAGTATTTGATATATATCACAGATTTATAGAGAAATGTAGTTCTCAATCATATGCTTTTATGGAAAACCTGTCCTACTAAATCACCATCTTGGCTCACTCCATATACCTGACCCCTCTGTCTCCATTCTCATCTAGCTTAAGAAAGCTGAGCATACATTGTCTATTGAAAATGTTCTGGCTTACATTTTAACACAGAAATACTTGAAAACGCTTAGTATTTCTAAAGATTTAGAACGTTCTCTTTCTTCATCACTTTTTTTCTTGAAAGAAGGAGCTTAATCACATTTCCTGTTAATCAATGGGACTTTTCAGCATGCCATTATTTTCAAAAACAAGAGTCTTAAATTTTGAAAGAGGAACCTTAATTGTGTACAATTCTAAAAATAGAAAAACCTTTGAACAGAAAAAATGTTGAGGCTACAAGAATAAATTGCCCCATGGCACATTTTTGTTTACCTGTTTTTTGTTTTCATAAGCTCGACAAGTGTGTTTATGTGTGTATTTTAGACTTTTTCTGTAATCCTTCTCTACTTCTGCTGTATTGCCTACAAAGCAGCACTACTAATTCCCTTCTATGGAGTGCCATTACTTACAATACCAGATGGCGCTTTCCAATCTTTCTGGAGCTGTTCTTCCCTTAATGGAGTTTCCTAAAACTAACCAAAAAGGAGGTCCTATAAAATCTCCCCATAATGTTTCTCAGTCTCTCACCTGTTCTGAATTTGTCCTCCATTGATACAAAATTTTCTTCACAATTCTTCCCCAATATCCATTGTCCTATATGCATTTTGCCTGAGATCCTAATCTAGCAAATGTTCAAATAAATAATATTATTGAAGCAATTTAGCAACTTCTACCATGTTTTTAAAACTTTAGTGTGTTTTAAGTCTGTTTTTGTTTTTGTTTTAAGTTTAATCATAATGAATCAATCATGTTTCAAAATGGGAAATGGCATCACCAGCAGAGAGCACACTGGAACCTCAGAACAAAAGAAAACAGAAAATCAATAGCATATTTTAACAATGCAAGCCTGAAACACATAAAGATACATCTGAAACAAATCAGTAATATGCTGAATATTGAGAGATTTTGTCATTTAAATTAACACCAGTTTAAAAAAAAATCATTCTTAAGTTATCTATTGTTTATTCCATTTCAGCTTGTATTCAATTTTCTAACTCAAATAAACTAAAAAAACAAAAATAAACATTAATACCCAAACCAAAATCTAAATGCACTTTTATTTGGGATGTGCAGTTAAACAAAAGCTTTAATGAATTACATGATATATTTTGGAAGACAGATTGTGTTCATTTGCTGAACTTAGGGAAACCTTTGACTTGACAGATAATCAATTCAAATACCTGCATTTGAGGGACTGTGTTACTAATTCCTTTCACAAGCATTCCATTTTGGATACAAGCAAATAAGCAGGTTTTCTTTGCCAAGAAATTGAGCACATCAGCAGATACAGCCTTTTGAGTATGGTTGCTGTCTTGCAGACCAGCCTGTGATAATCTGCCAAGTGCTTCCTCCACTCCTTATCTACTCAAACTGGTGTTAAGCTCAGCATAAAGATGTGGGCCTTGCCCCTTTATCCAACAGCTGCCATCAAGCATGAGGTTGCAGACTTTTTTGGGCAAGGATGTCAGCTGCTGTATCTTTGAATCTATGTACAAAGTGTTTGAACATACACAGCACTCAGCCATCAAGGGCTAGGGTTTAGAGTCAGCTCCTAGGTGGCCATTAACCAAAATGGTCAATCTAAATGTGGAAGTACAACTAACAAGTAGTGTTATCATATTTCACGTGACTCACTCAAATATCAGTGGTAGTATTCCTTGGCCATGAATATTGGAGCTTTTATACACCATATTTGTATTTTCTCTGTACTTCGTATAAAACAATTGCTCAGGAAATCTTCAGCCACAAAAAACCACAAAACCAGCCTAGCTCAGTGCATAAATGGCAGTGTTGGTGTACACATTGCAGCCTCTTTGATACGATGTATAATGGAGAATAGTTCAGTTACACTGCACAAAAGAGGAAGATTATAATCTGATATAAATTATAATCTGATATAATAGGTGCATGTTTTTCTCCAGGGACGGAAATCAAAATATTCAACTTGCCAGATTTAGACTAGCAACATTGCCAAGACATATTCTTTGGAAGTAGGGCCACAGAGTATTAATGCTTCACTCCCTTGATCCAAAAGTTCTGTGCCCTTTCTATAACCTTGGGGTTAGATCATGCGCTATCTTTTTAATTTCAAACTTGCCTTCTCTTAGCAAGAGCCCTTGAAGAGTTATGATCTTATTTAAGAGGCAGAAGAACAGGAGGGACAGTTTAGTTAAATCCAACACTGACAAAAGTTAATTCGGAGTAGAACATCATCAAGGAATATGTTCTGGGAAAGAAGGAGACTTTGGGTTTTGCATCTCTCCAATGTTTGATTAATGTTTTTGTAAGAAAGAAAAACAGAGACAAGCACATCCTGGCTCTGGACACTGTGTCAGTTCAATGCTCAGGAATGGAATGGGTTGCTCTGGATTTTCATTTCAAAACCCTGTAGTCAGTAGCTGAAATTATGAGCCTAAACATCACTCTGAGAAAATTTCTTACATCATTTTAAGCTCAATGTTCAATTCCATTATCTCAGCTCCTCATACTGAACACTGTGTTCTTTTGTTGTTTAGGAGACTCAAAAAAGGGATCTCATGAACATTGCTTTGTAAAGAGAGACATAATGTATTCTCATATAAACATTAAAGCTACTACATTTCTTATTGTAAGTTAGAGACATGATGTGGGACAATCTTTCAAAATTTTCCCTTTAACACTGTCATGGTTTAACCCCAGCTGGTAACTAAGCACCACACAGCCACTCATTCACTCACTCCTCCTCCACCCCTGTGAGACGGGCAGGAGAAATGAAAAAAAAAAAAGTAAAACTCATAAGTTGAGATAAGAACAGCTTAATAATTAAACTAAAATAAAATATAATAGTAATAATTGTAAAGGAAAGGAATATAACAAAAAGAGAGAGAGAAATAAACCCCAAGAAAAGCCAAGTGATGCACAACGCGATTGCTCACCACTTGCTGACTGATACCTGAGCAAGTGATTGGCCTTTCCCAGCCAACTCCTCCTAGTTCATTTACTGAGCATGATGTCCTATGGTATGGAATATCCTTTTGGCTAGTTTGGGTCAGCTGTCCTGGCTATGATCCTTCACAGCCTCTTGCACACCTGCTCCCTGGCAGAGCATGGGAAACTGAAAAATCCTTGATTTAGTATAAGTGCTACTTAGCAACAACTAAAACATCAGTGTGTTATCAACATTATTCTCATACTAAATCCAAAATACAGCACTGTACCAGCCACTGGGAAGAAAATTAACTCTGTCCTAGCTGAAACTAGGACAAACTCCCACTGTGTTCTGTTCTGTATGGGTCCTGGATGTTTTGTGCTCTGCTGTGTCATTGTAAAGTTGGTGAGATCTGATGTGTTCCCTATGCACTAGTTTCATAGGCTACAAAAAGAACTTCTGCAAGTGAAAGATCTGGAGGAACCATTTCAAAGCCAGAAGAAATGTTTCAGAAATGGTTAGGGTTTGTTCAAGGGACTGAGAAGCATTCTGTGGGCAGGTTAGCAAAGGAACACAACCATGGGCATAGATCTGATGTGGTATCTAGCAGGCAGCCAAAGACATCTGGGATGTCTTCTTTGTAGATATTGTCATAGCAATCTTCCACACTTTCTTGACAGTCTTTAGGTGTAAAAAATATTTTCAAGAAATTCTGGGTTTTTTTCCCCAGTTGTTCTTAATTCAGCAAGGTGCTTTTTTTCTCCATGGAGGTGTTAAATAAATCACAACAGAATAAATCTCCAAACAAATAAGTACTTTGATGTTTTTTCTTCATTCAGGCAGCATTCCTTCTTTCTCACCTTCCACTCTGTCTTACAGATGCTTTCCTGTATTACTAAAACATTCATGTTGAGAACTTTTGTTTTGATTTAAAGGCCATGCAGTGTGGCTTTTCCAGTATCAGAATTTCTTTTATTCTGGCAATACTTACCTGGCCTCAAGAATGGAAAAGATTCAGAATCAGATTTGAAATGGGACACATTGTAAAATGATTCTTATCAGCACTTCATTAGGTTGGCTTGAAATGCCTGGGTTTGCAGCTGAGATGTATCCATGGATGTATCCATGGTTGTGGTGATTTCTGGATTGTATGCTTTCTGGATCAAAGGTTGATGGCTCAGAAGCATTAAGAGGCTTCATCAGGATTCAGTTGTACATACCATGTTTCAGATTAGTAGATTTTTTTTTTTATTGAGTTATATATTTTTTTAAATGGGGAATTTCACAGATTATTAACCATAGTTGTGCCACTGGGTCTCAATCTAACAGCTGAAAAACCTAAGCATCATATTGTTGCAATTGCTTACTTAATGTCTGGGCTTGTTTGTGTGGGGTTTGTTTTTTAAATGAAGAGAAAGAATTCATTTGAGTGACTGCAAAGCTCAGTAAATACCAGTTATCAATTCTCTTTCTAATGACAACTGATGACATGATTTTTACAAATGGTTGAGCACTTGGCAATGCTAACCATAGAAATTGAATGAGCTGTAAGAAACTCCAGTCTGCCCTATTGTCGCTACTGAGCTGACAGATGGGAAAAAGAGGAGGAGGTTATGATGCTCTCCCAGAAGCCCAGGGGCACACAGCAAAATGACTGCTGAAGGGTCTTGAAAGACTATGAGAAAGGAGCAGATTTCCAAAGAGCAGACATCACCTATGTTTTGCTTTAAAAGTTGCCCCTTCTAGCATAGCCCCTAAAAACAGGCTGACCAAATTCTCTGCAGAGCAGCTAGCACCAGAGCTCGTTTGAGCCTCAGCAGTGGAAGTAAAACTGAATTTCCACAAAGGAAGGAGGAGCTGGAGCCAGGATGCCTACTCCAGCAGATGCTGGGAAAGCAGGAGGGCAGGGCTACCATTACAGCTGCCATATGCAGGTGGCCCGAATGCCAGCATCTGCCACTGCCCTAGACACTGTTACCTGCCTGTGCACCATCAGCGTGGCTGGGATGCTTTGCTACTCTGTTTTCTGCTGTGAACAGCTGCCCACTCTGCCGATGCCTAAGCAGCAGGGAATATTCCTTGGTATATGGAAAAGCCCCAGAATAAGAATTGAGAATTTGGCAATGGCAGTCTGTTGAGATCAGATCGCTTGGCCTTGCCTTTCCTTACCTATCTTTTTTATTATTATTGTTCTTAATTAGTCTAATGTGTCTCCTTTGGTTTTGTAAAAAATGACTCAAGAAGTTAGCAGCACCAAACTTCAGTAGCTTCACCCATATGTGCTGTGTGCCTTAGGCTAGACAGCACATATTGGTAGCCAGACTGAGAAGAACATTTAACACACTACCTCTTAAAAACTCACTTTATTTTTCTTGTTGAGCTGGCTCTCATCCAATGTGACACTTCAGCGTGAGCCATGCAGTGACAGCAACAGCCTCCATGGAAACACACCAGAGTATGAGGCCAGTTGTGGGGTAGAGAGAAAAGGCAGCTCCGTCCTTTTCCTTAGTCTGACACGTTTTTTCTCTTAACAAGCTTTCTTTTCATTTTGAAAGTGTTATTAGGAGCACCCTCCTATGCTGCCATGTCTTTGGTATGTCTCTTGCAGCAACATAAACTTATGCTGAACCTGGCTGATTGCAAGGCATCACCATCTCACAGCATTACCACTCTCCCTTTTTATGGGCTGGAGCCAGGAGGGGAACCTCCCACTGCAACCAAGACATGAATAAACGCCAGCTGGTGTGGGTGGAGGTTTGAAAGTGCACTGCAGAGTAAGTTGTTCTCTGGAGTGTGTCCTGCCAGCAGCCTAGGCACTGCTGTGACAGAGGTCCAGTAGACTGTCTCTTTTTGTCAAAAAAGAGGTATCAAATGGTAACAACACCTTAGAAATCTACTTGGCTCCTTTCAGGTTTATTGGTAAAAAGGTGGATAGAAAGAAGATGTTAAGCAGGTGGTTTTCCCAGTAGAGTAACTGGGGAGATTTGATGGTCAGGATGCCCTGAGGAAGAAACCCCTCATCATCATGACTATCACTGTGACTGCCTCTCCATCATACCAAGAACTCACTCCCCCATTTAATAGCAGCATGCGAAATTGCCTAATGTCATTATGATATAATTGATGATATCATTTTCCCTTAATATTTCACTGAAATTTTCCTTTTTATTCTCCCAGACTCCCTTGAAGTGAATGTCTCAGCCTGACTGTCCACTGTTTGATGCAGACACTAAACCAGGTAGCTGCTTGGCATTGTTCCAAGTGTCTGAGCATTTCACAGACGACAGGCTAAATCTGGAAAAATTTGTGAGCCTACAGGCTAGCTGCTATGGTGCTTAACTTCCAGACACCTGGCTTTACATCCACAAATGACATGACAATACAGACTTTCACCACACACTGCTTGTAGGCTCCCAGTAGTGAATTCATACCGTGCAGTGTGAAATACCCATTCTGTATATGTCACAGGGAGAATTAGGTGTCTGGGATTCACCACAGCCAGAGTACTGAGCAGGGAGTCTTTTAAACTAACCAAGAAGAACAGCAGAAAACAGTTATATAGTACAATTTCCCCCATCTCAGCACCTAAAGAGAAAAAGTGTGGGCTGCAAGGCAGCAGCTTTATGGAGTTGGGAGTCACAGCTTGGGACTCTCTTGAGCTGAACACCTTAGCAATCTCTTCCAGGGACTGAGTCAGCTCACTTTTTTTTTTATTAAATGACGCATCAGTTCCCTGACAATAATATATATGACATATAATACAAGATGCAATGAGCACATTTTAATGTATAATGCTTTAATATACATATTACGAATAATAATAATATACAGCAGGCAACTAGGTGATATATCTCCTACCACTCATCTCCCAGCACCACTCCTTAAAGGAGCTGTGCTTGCCTGAGGGACTAGGATATTTCTGACTAAAAGTGCACTGTAGGCATTTACACCAGAACAAACCACCCTTGCACCCTCTCTAACATAGAAAGATACTCACCTTTAGATTCTGGCTCATCTCATCCTAAAATAGGTCTCTAAATTTTACTGGTATTGTCAGGCATCTTTGTTGTGCCAAACGTTTCAGTGGACATCAGGAGCACACTTGGCTCCAGCATGGATACCAGTTCTTTTGATGCTGATTTGGTTGCTCCTCATGTTTTTCTGTCCAAACAACTTTGGGTGTTTGGGGTAATACCAGGTCATCTAGGCTAATTCTACTCTGAAATCTTACAGGCTTAACAACAGATCTGTAAAAATCTGGCCACTCTTTCCTCAGTTAGATTTCTTTACAAGACTGTCCCTGATGTCTCAGACACACAGGAGAACTAATTGCACAGCAAGCCATCCTAAGTGAAGTCAGTCATCTGGCTTCCTAAATGATACTCTCTGAACTACTGAAATTACTTCTCTGAGATCACTCAGGGCTCTAGGGCTCCAGTTAACATCCTTAATATCTATTTTTAGTGTATGAGACTGGGTCCTGAGATGCTATCAGTTTGAACATTGACACTGAAGTTAGTGGTCCTGGGCTTGTTTATCAAGCTGGGGATGAGGCCCATAAACTCTGTATCTTCCAATATCTTCCCCGTAACTTTTCATCTCTTCTCCTCTTTCTCTCCATCTATCTCACAGTCCAAGAAAGCCTGATCATTTCAACATCTTTATAGTGTAATACATTAAAAGGAAACTTTGTTGGCTGCCTTTAAAATACTTTATATCACTTCAAATCACTTACACTACCACAGCAATACCGCAAAGAATGCCATCTAATTTACATTAAGTCACCCAGAGGTTAATTAGTATATGGAGGTAAATTTCCAAAAGAGTGCACCAGGAAAAAAGCAGCAAAAAGCAATTCTTTCCATAATTGGTTTCGTACACACACCTCTCATTCTATGTTTTACAAATGTACTCAGTAATTTCTGTCTTCATTTTCTGGCAAGATTGCATGTCAGGTAGAAAGGAAGTCTGTCATTGTGTCTGTCTGAGTGGTTACTTGCTGACCTTTTATTGTGGGATAGACTATTTGGACACATTGCCATCATATGCCATCACAATTGCATGGTAGGCACAGTAATGCTACACTCGTGTGCATCCACTAGAGTGGAAAAAAAATAATCCCCAGTTACCTTTCTATCTGAATAACTGCTGGGAAATGTTGATAAAAACATCACGTTAGAGTGACATATGATAGTACAGGTCTACAGCTCTTTCCACATTGCGGAATGAAGGGAAGGTTGCCAGGCAAGCACATATGCTGGAGGAAGAGCAGGGAATTTAATGTTAGTAGGGAGGGACAAAAGTAATTATTCTTCTGTTTGAAAAGAAACACTGAACTATCATCAGAAACTGTCCCCTGGTGGCAATCTTGGAGTCTTGCTGGATCCACCCCTGACTCTGGATACCTAGAACTGTGTATTACTCTGTATCCATCTCTGGATCCTGAGACTTCAGTGGAAGTGGTTATACTTTTCTACAAAAGCTTTAATGGACACAGTCCAGGTTACTGTGAAGACTCTGCTTCTCTCAGCAATAATAACATACATTTCCAGCTCAAGACCCAAAGAACCTGATGAGTTACATTACAGTGTTTTTAATGAGAGTTTTTAGCATTGGCATTTATTGCAACCAGACCCCTGCCTAGGCCTGAATCTTGGTAACCTAGAAATGCTTAACAGCGTTGAATTTGGCTTTTAAAATGTGAGTTAAAACCTATGTTTTCCTAGGGGCTAGGGGTTAGAGTTATTCTAACACCCAAATGTGTCTCCTCTGAAGCAAGCAGGAGAAAACCCTGCAGTGTGGTTGAATAGCAGTAGCAGACTATGAAGATTTCAGCTTTGTTTCGGTCTTCTCTCATAGGTTGTTTGGACACTTCATAAAGCAATCCCAATTGTGGAGCCAAGGACCCACTAAAGTTCATGCTAGAAACAGTACACCTCCTGCCTCTGGATACAGTGTCAAAACCACAGGCTCGGGCATTGGTACACTGTGCTGTATGACCCCACTGCCTTCCTGATTGCTCCTTGCCTATCTCGGCAGTGTGAAGGTGGTAGATCCAACACTGATCCTTTGAACGATAAACTAGGCTTGCAGTTCTGTAAATGTTATTTCTGGTAAACATTTCTACAAAGGTCACCTTGACAACAGACCTGTTGCAAACATTTTCATCAGGAGCGCAACATACAATGGTAGAGCCTCTTACATGAAAGTAGATGTTAAATTTGGCAGTGCTAATAAGATAATCAGAATGCTTCCACTTCCCTTGGTCATGAATGAACCTATCCTTGACAAGAAACATCCTTGTGTTCATTCAAAAGTAGTAATACAGTAAGAACACCAATAATCAAAACTGAACATATCTATTCTATTCTATTCCTCTATTATTCCATATTATTCTTGGTGTCTAAGTGTTCTTTCTCTTCCTTTAAACAGCTCTTGTCTACTGTTGGTGTTTGCAATCTTATTATTGCTGAGGGTTCTCCTATTCCCTCCTTGTCATTGTTTACCAAAGCTAAATGCTTTTTGTTATTTTAATCTTTCTTGAAAAGTCAATCCCTTAATTAGAATCTATGGTGGCGGAGTTGTGCCGGGTGTCTGCAGGCTAAACACCACTAAGGCTATTTTCTTACTAATTGTGCTCAGAGACAGGGCATTTGTTAGTGTAGTTGATGGCATTAGTTTGTTGGGTTTCTTGGATTGTTTTTTTAAACTGTTTATCTAGGTGAGAGGAAGAAGGCAGAATTCATTAAATTAGATTTTCGAAGGATCAAAGTGTAGAAGATGTAGAAAGTGATGATTTTCTTGGTTGGGATTTTAAACTGAAATATGCAAAGACAAACCTGAAAGTCAGGGGCTTGGAGAATAAGCATGTCAAAATCTATCTGTAAAAGAGATATTTTAAAATTTGGAAATTCAGTGGGAAGAACAGTAATGCAGAAAAAAAATTGTCCTTTTTCTCCCTTGTCTCTGTTTTTTCTCACTACAATCTACAACCAAGTTTTTAGGAAGGGCTTAGCTCTTCTAGCATGCAGTGGAAGAAGAATCAAAGAACCTTCACACAGGCATCACAACAACTGCTTGAAATAAGTTCTGATGGGCTTCATAGTGTCATTTCTGTGTGCCTCTTAGGGGTGTAAATTCTTTACATGTGCAATTGCCTTTCATGGCAGCACACATACAAGTACCTGTTGGGCCATACCATTACTGTGAATTTGGGGATGCCTATATCTCTCTATATGAGCAGCACATCAGACGCAGCCTGTTGTGCCACCTGCAGCAACTCTGCCTCTCCTGAGAGCAACCACTGTCCCATTGTCCATCTCATTCCTCTCTTCTACACCTCTGTTACAACTACTGAGGTAGACTGGCTTTCTCTTCCCTACTCTCCTGTCCATGTGACCTTTCCTGTGCCACCTACACGGTGGTTTAATTTAAGCAGCAGCAGAGATTACTCCGTCTACAAAAATCCCCAGTGCTGTGATTTAAGCATTCTTTTGGTATTTAAGATCTGCAGCCTAAAACCCTGACAGTTCAAAAACTGTCCAATTTCCAAGATGAGATAGATAACACTGAAGTCCCTGAAAGCTGAGTCCAATTCCAGTTTTGGGAATTTCACAAAAGGTTGGACATCCCATCTGGTCAGTCTGGAGCATGACAGATCCAGATCAAAACTTTTCTTTGAGGGATATGACAGCAGATCAGGATGTTTCTGGAGAATAAATGTCTAGTGGGTTAGACAGTACTGGGGAGTAGGCAGTCAGGATCTCTGGGATGTAGGCACATGGATTTTGTCCAAGTCCTAATGTAATTTTGAAAGGTGTATGTGTTACTCCTAATACCTGCTCCTCAAAAAAAAATCTGGCCAAAAATTCCATGTGCTAAATCTACCTATGTATATACCTACAGTTATACACCTACTAACTTTGATTTTTAATGAAATGCCCATATTTATTTGCATGACTAAATGACATGTCTGCATCAGAAGGCCCTTGGCATTCAGATTGCCACTGTGCATTGTACACTGCAGCTCTATCCCAGGCCAAGGTGCCAAATGTTCTGAAGTTCAGCCATCCTAGTAGTGTAAATGGGGAGATTAATTTCTCCTGTGTAAATAGGTGAAAAACTAGCTTTCAGGTAGCATACAAAAAGAGAAATTAATTCTTTTCCCCTTAAAAGAGTAAAAAGTATCTGTAGAAGGAAGACTCATCCTTTAAAAAAGCATGAATAATATTTAAATCAGACAGAGAACAAAATATTTTGAAATGATGCAACATGAAACAGTCACTGACACCCCTACTGAAATGTGACACTGGTTCCAGGATGTTCAGGCACTCCTGCTGGGACAGATAATCTGCATTTAAATTACAAGATTCAGCCATATGTCTGGCTGGGAAATGAAAAGGTTGGAGTGATAGATACCACCTTGTGCTTCTGCTGTTGGGAGTCTTTCATCCTGCTCAGTCACTCTCACGCACTGTAGTCTGTTCCAGAATAAACTCACTTCCCATTAAATAATATCCAAATGTCTCCAGGGCCAGTTTCAGAACCCAGCAGTCTTTTTTTCCTCAGAAACTATGTATTACATCTTTGGTGGGAGCAAGCTTTTAACTAATATTCTCCTCTGGTTATTTAACTTGCAATAAATTATCAATTTAACCCATGCAACTTTCGTTTGAGACTTAGGCTATGACTTATGATTGGGGATTTTAACTGTTCAATTTAGGAAAAGGCTAAACTTCCTCATTTACAAAAAGAGTACACCCTAGCTCCCCACTTTTGTGTGTGTGCATGTGCATTTTAAAATAAGAGAGTAGTATTTCCCTATAATTCAAGTTGTTGGGATTTTTTTGGTTTTATGTTTTTTAATTTTTTTCCTAGCTGGTATTGGTTAGCCTTTGCCATTATCTTTTAGTGGGGAAAACACTTTTTTTTTTTTGGTTGTACCTTCAAGTTAAGATAGCTTCTTTTTTCTAGCTACTGGATGGATTCTGTAATGACTTGGATTTTACTTCTTATAGACTATGAGAAATGACTGTTACAGTATTTCCAGTAATTTAGTTGCATGCCCTGAACAAAACCAGAATTGGTGAGGAATATTTCATTTTTAGTATTATGAAGAAGAAAAAAATAATACAGCATAAGAACAAAGATGTCTGAAACATAAAGCCTTTTCCTGCATTTTCAGTGTGTTACTGTTCGTGGACCTTTTTTTTTTTTTGTGACTTGCCATTGCACATGGCTCAGGTTTAAGAAACACAGTGTAATAGGTTTTAGTGATTTGATGTTAGTACCAACGAGTGGTAAAGGCACAATCAGGGTTTAGAAATCTGGTTCTTGTGCTTTTTAAGTTAGAAATACTTCCAGAATTTATAGTCTTCATTGCAACCCTTGGAGGCAACTGGGAAGGACACTGCATAGCATCAGCTTGTTGCCATCCCTGTAAATGCTCCTTGCAATTTAATGTGCACATTTTTAAGCTATGAGGAGCTGAGCTGAAAGCTGGCACTCCTCAGAGGGAGAATATGCTCACAAGGACTTCAAAGAATGATGCCAATATGGCATTTTACTGGGGAATCTTCTAGAAAAGATGGGTTTGCTGGTGAGCAAGACAGAGGTCAAAAGAAGCCTTGCTGTGATCTGTTTTCTGTCCACCCTAGCCACTTGCTGTGGTTTGCCCGCCCTGCTTTTGAGCCCCATTGGTGGACTGAGCTCTGGCTGACCCCTGGCCAAATCTGTGTGGTGTGAGGAGTGTCACTGTCACCGCGGGAAGGGGAGGCAGGGGAGACTCCCCATGGCCCCAGGCAGCTGCTTAGCTTCTACTGTCTCCAGCTACCAAGGCAGAGCTTTGAACTCATTTCTCACCTGCAAATCTCTGTGCTTTTATCACAAGTAGTGACAACTAGTTTAGACCAAGTGTGAACTGATAAAAGGGGATGTCCTTGTGAATTGTTTCCAGAATTGTCACTAGCCACTTGTAAGAGCAACAAAATACAGGAATTAACATAACGACTCTGAAGGTACTTATTTTCATATACTTTTTATTCTTGTTTTATTTCAGGGCAGTTTAAAAGTAAGAAATGGCAGTAATCATATGGTATATGCTTCCTTTTGGTGGCTTTTTTTCTTAAAAGATCCTGATAGTGAGGTTGACAGATCATCTAAACGAGGGTGCATGAAAACACGTAAAATCTAATTTGGTACAGCATTTTTCCACGTGTGGCATGTATCCTAAGTAAGTGTTTGATACGAGAGACCAGAGAGTTTTGTGAAGTGTGGTTTGGTATATAGTACAAATACAAATACATTCAATTTTGTATATATGCCATTCACAAAGTATTACAGGTGTCTGTTTAAAGGAAGAGGGCATGACAAACCTCTAGGAGCTCCAAAATCTACCTGGCATGTATTAAGCATCGTAACAATTGCCTAATGGATGTGCTGATGCCAAAACAACCCTTTGGGCCTTTTAAGAAGAATATATAGGTAAGCTTCCATGAAATATGTCATCCGTTTCACTCACTCACACTAAGGAAATGCTAACAAAACACTGTGTTAAAATAGCTTTAAGGATCTGATATAAATCAACAATAGCCAGGAAATTTAAGAAAGCCAAAGCCTGACACTCCCTCTTCAGCACATTACACCCTGTTTTTGCAAAGCAAGTTAGAAGCCTTGGGTATTCCATTTTATTTTCTGTTCTTGATTTATGTCAGGACCTATGGGAAAAGTACCAGCAATAACAGAAGCTTTCACCTCAGACCTTGCACAACAAGAGGTCAGATGAAATCACAAGAAGTCACATGTACTTTACATAAAATATGAGTAACATTTTGGCTTGAGACACCATTACCCAGCAGCTGAGATGTGAATCCTTACTCTACCCAGCAGCTCTCCTCAGCACCCCGAGCTGCCTGGCCAGCTCTGGTACAGATGCAATGCCCTGTGGAAGGAAGGGATGCTGTACACATGCCAGAGGAATGGCTCTCCAAAGCCTTTAGGACATTTTCCATTCTGGCTTTGGTTCAGTGGCTGGGGTGATCCTGGGGTGGCAGCAGGGCCTGGATCACTGCTGTCAGACCCTTTGGCTTCCTGCAGCCCTAAGAGCTGGCCTGTTGTCAGGGTGGTACTGCATCACAGCCCTTCTGCACAGTCACACTGCTAGAAGAGGTCACTAGTGCCCAGTTTTTAAGCTTCAGTATGTGTTTCAGTATACATATATTTGCATATATAATGCCAGTACACAGTCAGTCTCAATCTTCCTCTGATGCTACCCAGAAAACTAACTCTAAGACCCACCATTTTTTTGTTGAAAATATTTCTTTCTAATGCAGAGTTAGTTGATGCAGAATGATTAGATTAAGGCTTTTTTAACTACTCCTCTTTCCCCCCCCCCTTTTTTTCACCTCTCCTATTGCAACAATAACTGCTTGGCATCAAGGCCCAGCATCTGCTTTGAACTCACAGAAAAGTAAGGCAATATCTTCGCCAAAGCCTTCTGGGCACCTCTAACCTCAGAAGCCTTGTCCTACTCCTGCAGCAGCTGCTTCCATCCCACCCTTGTCATCCCTGGGCCCTACGCTTGCCATCCTTAGGCCTTAGGGATTCCTCCCAGCCAGAGGCAGAGCTGTTGCTGCCTCTGCAGCTGGGGATTATCCGCAGAAACAGAGAGGTGGGCCAGGTCCTGAGGACTCAGCTGAAACAGGCTCTGAATGAAAGCCCTAGCTCCCTTTCTGCTTCATAGTTCCAGTTATAATGTTGATTAATCATGAAACAATGTGGTGGAAAGAAAAAGAAGATTTCCCTGGGAAAAGATATCTTTTTATTGTCAACTTTCACACAGTCATTCCCTAGGCAATTAGAGCTTCTAACATTACAGGCACAAGGTTTGTTTTGAGAAAACAAACACATCAGCATTTTTAAAGTTAGTTTTTCAACCTCTAGACATGTTGGCAAGGCATCGATTCAGTGGAATTTTTTACATGAAGACTTATAGACAGGAAAGCACAGCACTAGCTGCAAGTGCAATATGTCACTGGTCTGTTAATGATAAAGAGCAACAATGCAAAGGAGCCATAAACCAGACAAAGCAAAAAGAGGAGAGAGGCATCCACAGAACTGGGTGTGTGACAGCTACCCAGTTACTGGAGATTTCCCTGGTACTAGTATCTGAAGTCATTAGCATAAAGGCAGCATTGGTTAGGGATATATGCACAGCTGTGAGTAGCTGAGGGGGCTGGGTTTATTTGTTTGTTTGTTTTGTGTGTGTTTTTATTTTGGTGTGGTTTTGGTTTTCCTCAGCCCTGTTTTCCACAGTGGCAGTGGTGTAAAAACGAACTAAAAATCGGTTTGCAATGAACAGAATAAATGCAATATAATAGTGGTTCCACTCTTGCAGCTTGCATCCTCTGTCTATTAAATACTAACCCTGAATTTTCATAATATAACAAAGAATACAGCATTTAGAAAGAAATGTGATCATTTTAAGCTTTTATCTTAAAATTCTGCCCTCATTTATGCTAAGTAGCCCCTCTAACTTTTATCTGTTTATTACAGAAAGGTGAATTGCACTTGTAACAATCAGTGGAAAATATGGGATTAAACATGAAAGCAAAAGGTAGAGTTTGAAAAAGGAGAGAATTTAATAAATACATGCTAGAGCCAAAAGCTATCACTTTCCTATTCTTTTCCCCTGAAGTGTATCTGTGGCATACAGAGTCAATAGAAGAGGTATTTCCCAAACTTGGCCCCTGACTTGCAGCTAGGCCCTGTCCCTGCACAGCCTCCCACTATCCCCAGCAGGGTTTCAGCCAAGCCTAGATGGTTGCACATACAGCTGTTACAACTTGACCAGTGACCTAGGTAACACATTTCCTAATTCAGAGGGCAGATAATTTTGAGGGCATATTACTGCCTCCCATCCATAGGAAAAACCTGCCCCAAAAGGACATCTCTATGTGGGACAGCTGTGGTTTCAGATGATGGCAGGGGCTGTCATCCAGAGGCAGAGATTAGACACGGCAGCTCTATGAACATGGCAAAGGACTGGAGGGAAATTATGAAGAGAAGATGAATCTGTTCAGCTCTAAACGTGTTTATTTTAATTTCTGTGAAGCTTCTGAAAAATCACTGAGCAAAACTCTAGGGTATAAATCAAAGTGAGAGAGAGAAAGAAAAAGGGCAAGCGAAAGAAAGTCATTACTTTGATTGGCAATGAACGATTACTTAGCATCCATAACTGTGTTTACCTAGCTCAGCTTGAAGTTCGCCATTCCAAAACCATTGAAAGAAACGTGTTAAAAACTAAACCTAAAAAGCCCAACGTGTTTGCAGGAAAATGACTTGTGTAAAAAGTGGAAGTTTGGTGTTTGCCACCTATGCTCACACAGCTACATTTTCTTTACTAGTATATTTTATAGCTTATTTTATGTATTCTGTATATTAAATTATATACATAAAATGTATATATGTGGTATATATGCATGTTTTATAGAATTTCAAGCTTTCTCTACTACAGGTTTAAATTACAGAATAAAGGCTAAAATGATGAACATAAAGATAGCGTTCTTTTGTTTGTTTTTTTTCAGTTTCATGTCCTTCAGCTATTCCTTAGTGCAGCCCAATTTAAGTATAAACCTGGAAAGTCAGTACTAAACACACAGTTACAACAAGTACTGTTCTCACTTGTTCACTATAAGCTCCCTATTTCCTTCTTAAAATTTGTTTTCAAAAGGATCTGCTTGCGTAATTGTGCAGCAGCATGCCCTGGTAGCCTCAGTCCCCAAGAATGTTTTCAATGACCTCTTCCTGCCCAGTTTTTCCATGAGAGAAAGAGAACTGTTGGGAAAGGGGAGCTGACAACGTTTCCAGAGGGTGAATGAGCAGATAGATGCAGAACAGAGATTAGTATTTTATTTGTTTGTTTGTTTGTTTTCTCTCCCTGGTGTTTGCTTTTTGAAAATGCCCCCTCATTTTAGCATTTAATGTCCTTCTTGCAGACCCTTCTAGCAACCAAATGGACCCTAATTTTAGAGGTGAGAATATTAAAACAGAGGAACTGGCATGTTTCACCCACACAATGGCTGTGGCGTCAAATCCAGACCATGGATCCATCCGGCTCTGAAAAGACTGGGTGGCTTCGCAGTGATGGTATGAGTCAACATGGCCATTTGCATGACAGATAATTAAGTGCAAACAAAGGGTGGGATGGCAGTAGCCAGAGCATCAAAACTGAAATATCTGCTTCTGAGGAGAGCCAAGTTCACTAATAAAAATATTTACCTGTACCACGTGTAGAAAATCAAGATTTGTTTATTTACAATATCAGTTTTGGTTATGAAGTCTTCAAAAACCTAATGGCAAAATGACCTTGAGAAGTTCATATCATTAAGAATCAATTATTACCCTCTGACAGACCCCATTTATCACCATGAAACTCAGATACATTAATTAGAGCACTTCTGGCATTGGAGCAAACTTGTTCCCTTCATGTCAGATTTTGGTTTAAATTTTGTTTCTAGAGGGAGTACAGGAATTCTTAATTGTACCAAGGAGCAGTTTAAAGATATTCCACTGCAATGACTTTAAAAGTTTGGGGTTTGAGGGTCTTTTTGGTCCCCAAATCAAGCTCCATAATAACCTCCATAATCAAATAATTATCTTCACTAGTGACAGACAAAATTAATAATCAGAGTTTTGTTTTTTAACCCTGCCCGTCAACTACAGTGCTGACACTGGGGACCATGGGGTAGATTATTCAGCAATTAACATTTTGTGATGTTGCTGAAGGCAACATATTTCCTGTAGCTTAAAACCATGCCACGCTGTGGCAATGAGGAGTAGACAGCTTATAAAAGTTTGGACTAAATCTAAATGAAAGTCTCCCATGACTCATTCAACTCCTGTCATTACCTTATGTTTTGTGATAATGGTGTAATGCAAGGCAGAGATTTAAAAGGACAAGCAGAATCACCTTTCTTTGAGATTGATGACATTTTGCCATTGCCTGTGCGTCAAGAGGACAGAGGGAGCTTGCTGTGTTGCAATTTCCCACCCTACTGCTAGTTAAAACCCTCACTCAGCTCAAGCACTGCATTTGTCCTGAGGACAAAATTTCCCATCAGATTAAGACCTGCAAAATTTGGTCCTGTAGAGAACTCAGAAGTTCTCAATAAGGTCCTGAAGAGCTCTTATCATCTTGTTAACCACAATCAGCTGCAACGTCCCCACCATTGCTTTGGTTGCGTTTTTCCCTGGATAGGAGAAAAGAATCTTGGTGAATAAGATGCCTCAGTGCTCCGTACTCTTAACTAGCCAACCTAAACGGTCTGCCTCTTTAAATGAAGCTCAGGCTGGGACACGCTCTCTGTCTCTCAGAAAGCCAAAGGTGGATGTATGCCAGGGATTTGTACAGCTTCCTGGCTTTGCTGATAAAGAAGGGCCACTGTGAGGTAAACCCCTGCTGTCTCCCTGACATGTTTCCTCTGTGGCTGCTCAGAAACAAGGGACCCAAGAAGAGAAGGAAAACGTGGAGACTGTGGCACCCAACCAACTGCCTGTGCAGGAGGAGGCCTCCGAAGAGTTTACACGCTTATCAATTTAAAAATGTGAGCTTCAAGCCAGAGCATTTGCATCAGTGGGTGGAATTTGTAAGAAAGCACATCTAACGCTGAAAGTTAATGATACTATTTGACCATGTTAACCAGTAAATGACAACGCAGGGTCACGGAAGTTAATTATTCAAGTAAGTGACTGCTAAAAGAAATGCTTAAGAAATGCTGGTAGTTTACACTGACTGCAATGGAAAGTGACTAATCATTTCAAGGTTTAACCTTGACAGCTCTAAGCAGACCCTTCTTGCTCTTTTTTCTGGTTTTGTTTTTTAAATCAATATTGTCTACCTGGCAGGAAGAACATTGAGGATTTTCCAGCAAAAAAACCCTCAAGCTAGCTGGAAATGCACCTGTGATATGAAGACAAGAGTTTCAGGAGAGAAGCAATCTCGTTTAGAGGGGTTCAGCTTCAGGAGAAAGGGTCTCTCGCCTCAGCTCCTGATCTCTCCTGTGATGTGAGGCCATTCTATTTGCCTATTGGTACTACTGTATCTAGGTTATAACCTCTTTGGGTCAAATTCTACCTTGTTTTTAGAGTGCAGAGCATAATCAGGCTCTGCTCACAGCTAATGTCCCTCAGCACTGCCATGACATAAATGTTAAAGAAGAGTGACTGCTCGTAACTGTGTAGCCCCAAATGAATCCACCACTCAAAAAATGTCATTATTTTTTCAGTGCTCAGGTAATTTAAAAAAGTCCCAGGCAAAATACAATGACTGCCTCACCATAACTACTAAGCTTCTGTGGGATGTAAATGCATAATTTTAAGAGCTGAACACTCCACTTGACCTCTTCATTTCAACAATCAGACAGCAGAGAGGGAGATAATACTGACAATGTATTTTTCTTATTTATGCTGAACTGTTTTACAACTTCTAATAATGTTACATGACTCTACAATTAAAAAAAACCCCAACAAAACCACAAACCAAAAGGCAACTGTAAAGTAGAACTTTATAACACTACAATGTATATATAGCGCTTCTCATCCCAAGTCTGCTTAAACCAGGCATACAGTTGTCACTTGACCTCTCAGGAAAGTGCAGCTATCTCCAGACTGGGACACGGCATGTGTTTGATAAGCAATATTTGAGGTTTGGACATAGACAGGTATAATTGTTTCCCACTTACAGCTCTGTTAAGTATGAAGCAAAAAATAAAGGCACGCTTAATATGTATATGCCTAATAAGACACTGAAACTAAAAGCAAGACAGACTTGGAGAACTTAAATATGAAGAATATGTTACAAAGGATAAAAATGAAATTTGAACTGGGAGATGAGAGGGCAACTCAGTGAATTTTTTTTTCTTGGGAAACCCCCCGCCTTTGAGGATATTATTTGGTTATTTAGAAGCCTGTCGTTATCCTTATCTGAAAACCAGAACTCCCACTATTACTTGTGCCCGTTTCTGGGGTGGAAGTATCAAAAAAATGTAGATAAGGTAGTCGGGGACACACACACACACAGAATCACACAGTGGGAGCTGTTAGCAGTCAGGAACGAGGAATCTCAGCCATGACTAGAAAAAAATGTACCCAGGGAGCAGGACAAAGGTGGTGGGAAGCAGGGAGTTTAAGTATAAAGAGAAACTTTGATACAACTCATATTTGAGAATAAATATAAAAGAGCATAAAAAAAATTAAAGTTATCATTGCAAACAATCCAGTGCCAAGTCAGCCTACAATAAGGGTAAACTTGTAAGATAAGCATGTAAATTAAAGACTGTAGACAACAGAGGTTTGTTTTTCAAGTCCCTTTGCTCAAATCAAGAACTACTGTCTTGCAGTAGTTGGACCAAGGCAGAGGGACCGGTAAAGACAGCATGGGTGGTTCATAGTGTTCACTTTCCTTTGGCCTGGGAAGCTAGGATGATCTAGAAATCTAGTTCCTTGACTGTAGGCTTTCTGTTGCTCTAAGCATGACTGTCTCCTTTGTCTTCTGACAATCCCATTTTTGTCTTTAGGAGGGCAGTCTTTGATCCTTTCTTGGACTAGGAATGGAAGCCAACTGAAGCAGCAGAGAAAGTTACTTTTGAGCTATTCTTCCTTCTGTAAACCTACCAGTTTTAGATAGTGTGGCAGTGATCTATCACTTCAGATACTTTCAGGTAAGTGTTGGTATTTAGATATACCTGAGCTCCCTTTTTATGGTCATTGTGTATCATTCAGAGGCAAGATTCACATATTTAGTGCATTAGGAACTGCAAATTATCCACAGTTCTAGCTACCGTAGAGAGGTAGCAGCCTTCAGCTGCCACTGTGGAAATATCTTCTCTGAGTCAGTCCTGGGTCACATCTACCACCTCCACATGAATGTCGTGGGGACTGTAAGTGATGTCAAACAGCACAAGATCCTTATCTGTGGATAAATAAATGAAGCTTCTACCTCACATCTTCTAGCTTCATCTGTATTTACTGGTAAGAAATAGGTGTCTGTTTATCTCACCTATGCAAGAATGGGCTGGTGTGCCCCCTGGGGATACTTGTCTCTATTCATTGATTTAATAGGAATTTAAGTGAGTAGGTGAGGCATGATGACTTATTTTTAGATAGCTATAGAGATGTGAAATGAATCCCATCCATACTGGCACATGATTAATGTTGGAACAGTAAGCACCTTGCACTTTGCTCTTAAATGTCATAATAATTTTGGTTAGATTTAATGTGTTTTTAAAAGTGTTCCTGCTTTTATTAAATTGATCCTTGTTAATTATAATCCAATAAATTTCAGAAGAAGCTTTAAAGGGTAATGATTTATGCATCTACATTCAAAAATCAGAACTTTGAGACAGCAAGCCAGCAAACTCCTACAGAATTCAGAACATGCATTTAAGAAGCAATTCCAAATCCCTGTGCAAGTCAAACAGAGGGAGAAGTACAAGAGATATTGCTATACTCTGACAAAACATAAAGAAGCTTTCAGCTATAGCATCTTGACAGGCTGTTCAAAACCAAGTGTTTAACCTCACTCTTTACCTTGTTAACGAGGTCTCCCTCTTTGCTTCAGACATATATTATGCCATTTTTAAAACACACAAAAAAAGGTATTTTTTCTTAACTGAGAGTCAACTTTGTTGTGATGCACCCCATCACTCGTCTTTTATCATAAGAAAAGCTTCCTGTACTTGCTTGTATAGCAAACATCTTTCCTACAAGTAGTCCTGATATCCAGAATAGGGATTTATGAGGCTGTAGTCTTGCCCCTCAGGAATAACTGCTAGTGTGTTAATCTGCCAGAAAAAAAATAAAAAGAAACCCAACCAAGAAAAAGTAACCCCTAATGTAACATTTTTTCTTAAGCCCTGTCTCTCTAAAGATATGGGCTTTATTTCCTCAGAGCAGAGCACAACCTCACTAATCCACTAAGGCTCATAAAACTCCATAATAGTACTCAAAAAGTATTTATAGACTCAAAACCAGAAGTCAGGGCATATCCCTATCATAAACAACACCTTCTTTTGCAGTGTTCATTCCACAGATTTAGTTATGCATTGCTCAGTCACACCTAGCATGGTAGTCTTTCTGGACAAAAAATACTTAGAAGAGCTGGTGTTTTTCATGTATTATGTCTACCATCTGCTTTTCTTAGATGGCCTTATTCTGATCACTACTCAAACAGCTGCTGCAGTTACTGAATTTCTCCTGGTATATCTCACTCAGCTGCTGTGTCTCAAAAGAAGTCTGCTGGTCTTCTGAGAAGCTGCATGTGAGATGCTAGAATAAGTGAGGGAGGAGGTGCAGGGAAATATCTAAAATATCTAAAAAATAGCCCAAGAAAAGTTGAATTCTATCAGATAAAATAAAAATACTTGTGCAAACTTGGCTCTGAGTTCACATAATTCTCTTACTGCACTATTAGTATTACACAGCTTGTTACCAAAATGCCTCAGACAGGCACTGCAAGGATGTGAATGGTGATACTTGTTCATAATGTCTTGGGCTTTTGGTGAAGCTGCTTGCACACTGTTTGGCTGAATGCTAGTGGCTGTATGCCACCAACTAAACTTTCAAGGTATGGGAATGGACTGAGTTGGTTTCTGTTAGTGTTGTTTTGCTGAGTCAGGGAAATCTAGAACCTGGGACTACTGCTGCTACACATTGGTTTTGATTGTGTCATTCTTTAGCATTTCTCTAGATCAACTGTCCTCAGATCACTGTATTCTGAGTAGAAAAAGAAACACAGGAAAGTGATCTTTTACTTCAGTTGATCACCAGTTTACACATGTACCCTACACTGTATTTTTCCTTTTTGGAAAAAAAATAAATCTAAAAATAGGCATTACTAACAACAAGAATGCTGAATGAAGGGACCAGCTTAATGAAAATCTGAAAATGAATGTGTCTTTTGAAAGCATCCATGCTATTCAAAGGTCAGGCACATGCTGCTCGTTCCTTGCTTCTTAATAACGAAGCAGTAAGCTTGTTTCATGGTAACAATAATAGCCGCTGTACCAAATTCAATCCACCCTCTACATACAGCAGTACTGACATCTGATGATACTTGTGACAGATTATTATGGTCCTCCATCAACAAAGTGAAGTGAAAATTCAAGGCTGCTGTAAAAATTAATCTGGCAGTGAAAGCAGCCTATAGTTATTCCTCTCCACCCCCAACCACTGTAACACTGATGTATACAAGTCATCAGACATGACTTTGTGAGGGTATTTGATGTGCATGAAGCTTGCAGAGAGGAAGAGGTAGTTGCTACAAAATATTCAGAAACCAACAACTTAAAGTTCATCTTTTTACATCTCCTATGTAATTACAGACAAGAGTTACCAAGAGTGACTTAGCAATAGTTAGTTGCTTGAAAAACCTACTGACCTTGTAATAACATTTCACCTTTCATATGAACACTACTGATTCAAAGTCTGGCCTTGTCGTGGTCGGGGTGGCCAAATACAGGTTTCATGTTCTGGTGAAGCAGCAAATTCAAGTCTCTTTATTAACTACAAGTGTCTTCTTATATACCTTTTCTCTAGTACATGTGTCTCTTTGCTACTGGTTACATATAACCATAATATGGTACCATTGGTTAGTATTTGTATATTGCCAAGTCATCTCTGCTTTGCTACACCCCTGCTCTGTGCTGCATTTTACTATCTCCAAGGTCACATCTGACTCAATAACATCCACATGGCCTGAGTCAATTTGACCAAGAAAATAGTTCTAATTTAAGTACTGATTTGAAATAAGTCAGTAGTTTCAGTGAAAACCCTAGGGATGAAAGTCTTTATTACAAAACCACAAGCATCCCTAGGACCGTTCTGGATCCTCAGAAGAGGTGAAGGAACTGAATACCCAGAAAAAACTGGTCATTGGCATCAAGCTGGGGAAAAGCTGGGACACTGTTTGGTGCTGCTGGTGGCAGGACAGTGAAAGAAGGTGCATTGTCTGTCCATGGAAGACTTAGTTCTCTGAGTCTTATCAAAAGGACTAATACTACATTAATTCAATCCAATGCTGATTTGAAGATCAAAAAAAAATACTGTCTCCTACTAAGGAGAGGAAAACATATATAAAAATAAAGAGATGTAAACTATGTCCTTGGGTTTTGCTTCATTTGCTTAATGAATGCTTTTGTATTCTTGGTTTGCAGAGCATCTGTATAATCCATACGTGGCAATAATTTCATGCACAAACTTCAGTATGCACAGTGCTGTAGAAGCTAAACAAACCTTGTCAATCACTGAACACAGGAAAACCTGTTGGTGGAACAAATTTGCTGCATGCTTTAATTCTTGTCAAAGAGGCCTAGCCTTGCCCCAGATTTTCATGGTTTTTTGTTCAACTAGAACTTCCTCCATACATCTGAAATTTGCCCCAGGTTATATGATGTTTTGTGGTCCATCACAACATGGCATATTACCAGTTGATACTATATAATCCATGATGAAATATATCCTTAATGATCCATGACAAATGGAAAGAATTTGGATATCTTACTTAAAACAGTAGAGCGGAAATAGAATACAGCCCAGCTCTGAGGTTTAAATATATCCTTTTTGTTAAAGCAAGTAAAAAGGCATCTGAAACTTAGATTATTCTGAAGAGGTACCCAGTGACTTAAGCTCTTCTGAGTTGGCTTACCTATTTTTTATCTGCTTCCTACCCATATTTATTTCTCTATTAAAAGTGCTAGTATAATTTTGGATATGCTTTCATGATCTTAAAAGAGGCCTTCTGGAAAACTCATTTAGTGTTTTGAGTATTGAAATCTAAAGAGTCAGGAAAACAGAACAGAAAACTTTACTCTTTTGAAATCAGTGATAACAACCTTTTTGACTACTTGAGACTGCAGTTGCATCATTTAAGAAAAAAAAAATTAATATACCACAGCATACCATAGAATGATAGATGCAATGTCAACGCAAAGAAAGGTATATGGTCTCTAGTCCAAACAGCAAACACTGCCAAAGAGAAAATTTTCTGTTTTATTCTGTGAACTAGTTCCAAACTCTATGGACATGTGGGTTTTAATAATTTCTATAAGCTTTTAAAATGGCAACCATAGATTCTCTCAATTCAGTTACTTTAAAAAATCTATCATATTTTTTTCCAAGGATCTACTTGCTAATATTAACATTATAGTATTAATACTTTCTAGTTCAGACTTGTTTGTAAGTAGTACAGCGTGACAGTACTGTAGGAGAATAATTAATTATAATTTTAAATGTATCCAAATATTTTGAAAAATAAATAAATATATTTGATTACTGCTTATGATCTATTTAATGCATGTGTGAATAGATGTTTAAATACTTTGCATTTGCAACTGGAATTGAGCCTTTTTATTCTACCTGCAGCTGGGCTACAAACTGAGTGCATAAATAACAGGTGTTCTGGTTTCAGTGACTCATTTCTCAGCCTCCTCAGGGCCAGTTAAGCCACTAAATATTTCTCAGATGTGCCTTACAATATAGGGTCTCAAATCAAAACACTGTCATTATGGGATGTCTCATGTTAGATTAATGGTTCTTCTGGTTCAGTAGCTGACTGTTCTGGAATGGCCAATGTTCATGGCTGATACTGAATGGGCACAAAAAAAAAAAATCTCATTTTCTTACATCAAAATTTGACTTTGTTTTCCTGATGCTGCTTGATGCATTTTAATTAAAAGATTTTACGGAACTGAAGTGAGATAGAGCCTGGAAACAGTTCTACAGTCTTCTGTGCTTTCCAGTTTTCTTCCCTCCTCTTCTTCCACCATGTGGGACAGACTGCAGTGCAGTGGCAGATGACCAACAGTGCTACATTTAGCTCTTTGTAATAAACATTCCCTGAATGATGAGAGATATTTCTACCTTGGGAGCAAAGAACAATAATTTTTTTTTCTCTGCCTGAATGACCAAAAGACAAGAGCTGAAAATCAACTCCAGGAATCTTTTATGACTCTGCAAAACATTGCCATTTAAACTCAAATGTCACTGGAAAAACTGGGATTATTTGTAGCCATATAAATTCATATGAATTCATGTTTTCTGACTGAAGCTTTAATTGTTGCATTTTGAGGCAGATGTTTTGGTATAATAATATTGTTGAAGACATTCCAAGATCATAATTAACTGGAAGATGTAACATTGACTGAGAAGCAACTCAATATTAATATGAAGCATTGTTGCTTCATGGGACCAAAATAGTAACCATAAGAGAGTATTCATCACTGCACAGGTATATTCCTAGATGGTTTTGCCCCCATGTTGAAATTGTTATCACAGACACCTAAACAAAGATAAAAATATTGCCCCTAAGGTCTGTAGAAGACTAAAATATTAGGTTAGTGACCAGTCAGTATCACGTCTCTATTATAGTTCTCCAAGCTGAACTTTGTGCAGTTTCATAAATAGAAGTTTAATAGAACTACTTGTATTTCAACATGGTGACAGGAAAACTCATTCATCCACAAATAACAGGGGAAGAAATGAATCTGAAGGAGCTTGAGAGAAATAAATCAGGTGAACTGGCTCTCCCATGGTAATATAATGCTTACGTGTAACCCAGAAATTTATACTCAGCAAGTGTAGGAAGGTTACATACTGCTATGTGTCATCCTGCTGGAATAATAAGCCCTGCTCTGGTGTCTGCTGTTTGCTAAGGATTTTGAAAAAGCAAAGACCTTTCAGACAAGGTCCTCAAGTATGAATAAAATAGAAACTCTTCCTCATGGAACTCATGGAATAAAGTACTTGAGGCATTGAAATCAGGTGAAAAATTACTTAAGTACCTAACTGGCAAACAGGAATTCAGTAATAATGGACTCTCCGATCTCACAAATAAAGGTGTGACATTCTGAAGGCTCAGAAGTGTTATTTTCATTAATTTCAAAAGGACAAGGTTTTCTGTTCCACTGGTGTGGCAGAGAGATGGTCAGAATTAAAAGTGATAGGATTGAAATTTCACCAGTCTTCAAGAAAAGGCTCACATCCCTTATGATCACTGATGGTTTTCATGCACAAAGTAGCCAACTATAGTGAGAAGGATACAGTTCTTTCAACTACAAAAGGGAAAAGCCTTATGAGCAGACTATTATATCGGAACTCAACACTTCTTACAGAAGCACAGTTAGAGCATCTCAGCTGGATGCTGAAATGGATTAATTTATAGGAAATTTTGATGTCAGACTATTCAAAGAAATTGAAATGAGTGTAAGACCTTAAAACATAAAATGCTCGAATGTATTTGTCATGTACACCAAGTCTCCAGTGGAGAAATAAGGCTAACACATCAAACCTTTCTTTGCTTTAGTCAGCAGTGTCAGGTTGAGAAGACAGTCCAGAGACCACCAGGCATATGCAAGGCCACTGGCCAGGTGTGAGGTCAATCCAGCATGTCCAAGCCACAGTTTGGACAGAGGAACACCCTCAACATTTCCCAGGGTGCCTAGGGCTGAGCTGAAATGGACCATGGGTGGGGTGTGGTCTCAGACAAGGCTAATTAAGGCCAGTAAGGGCCTCTGGGGCCTGGATGGCAGCCTCATAAAGTTTAGTAACTAATATTTGGTTTGGTTTATGCCAGAAATCTCAGGAAAGATGTCCTCAGGATGATGACATTTTCTGGCAAATTTGCTAATCTGTATCTCTCACTACCCTTTGTGAAAAAGGGTCACCCATCCTTTCACAGCATATATGAAGAGTGATGTTCTCATTAATACATGACATTGTCTCTTGAGACCATTATTCCCTGATGCATAGCATCAGTTTATGCAGTGATGGCATCTCTTGGGTCATCCTATCAGGCTTTTTATCCTGGTGTACTCCTTTCTGTATACAGCAGACACTGTGTTTCAGTAGTTTTCAGCATCCTGTCAAATAAAATGTCAGTGGATGACAACCTAAATTTAATCACTGCCCTTCCACAATTTAATCTAAATACAGAACAGCCTGGTTCTGCACTTTATTTTACAGTGCTTTATTATTTTGATATTGTTTTCTAACAACGCTTCAGATTTGAGATAGCAAGGATTGGCAGTTACATGACTCCACTCCCCACAAAATTCTTTAAGTTTTCTACTAATTTTTATGGCTTGCATTTCATTCTTTCTACATCAGAACATAATTTGTTATCCCTAACTGCCTAATTAGTTGCAATATTTTCTATTAAAGCTATCATAAGAAAGTGAAAGTAACAAACTAGGACAAATATTAGTCTTCCTCAGCCAGCATAAACAAATCTATGCCTACTCTGCTCCAGGGGTCGAACAATTTCTGTGGTGCCAATATGAGATCTTTCATTTGACTTGGCCTGTATTTTTGGCATATGCAACAAACTTTAAAATGCTTCCTTTTCATGTCTTATATTTCTTATATTTCCCTTTTTGTAGCTTTTGACATAGTTTTTGTGCAGCATCTTGGAAATATTATTTTAGTGTACTTAGAGAAAACCTCACCCAGGATTGTGAGCATCATCCATAAATCAATAGCAACAGCTGTGAATATGCTATTATTATATCATTATTATCTACTTTTTTATTTTAGATATCATAATAAAACAATAGTGTTAGCACTTTGCTTAATATCTCACTCCCACCAGTAATTCAGAACAGATAGATCGGTATTTTTTCTTTATCAGATTAACAGACACATAGTCTGCCTTAAGACTTTGCTCTGTTGCACTTTTGCCAAACCTTCATGCCAGGGCTGTCTGACATTTTGAATCAGAGATGGATACGTGTTCTGGAAACTTCAGTAGTTTGCTCTTTCAAACTACTCTCCTGTGTCTTATGGGTGCAGTAGCAGCTCATAGGACTAAATATCTGATAATGCGTAAATGCATTTCAGAAACGCTAAAAAGCCTTTTTGGACCAATGAAATTGTCAGTTGCAGAGCCCTGGTGCTGTGAATGTACCAACCAATGTATTTTTCCCCAGATGTATATATACACACACACATATATATATATATCATACTACATACGTAGAGTTAAAAAAAAAAAAAAGTATCTGTTCTCCAAGGTGTAGAAAGAACATTTGTGAAGTGCTTCTGACAATGGCAAGAAGTGGTTTATAGTTAGCTTCTTTCCACATCTCAAAAATAACATTCTCACTAATAAAGACAAAAACTTCCTGTACCTGATTACTAAAGCCAAAGAGTCTCTCTCCACTTGCTCTCATCACCATTCTGAATTTGTTAGCCTCTTTGAGGCAGTAATTTATAGTTTTGACAATACAGTTATGAGAAATAGGACTATAAAAAAGAAAGTACCTCCGGGCTTGTCAAGGCAGGTAGGTGATGGCCTCAACTGTGCTTTCATTTCCTTGCCCATATTTGGAGTTAGCTTGTGAATGAGGTATGCTATTTCCACTATATGAAATTTACATTTTTATTTCCTTTTCTTTTATTCCAGAAGTGACAGGAGTCACTTGTCAACCTGCTTTTTTTCTCACATCGGAATTTCATCTATGTATACCTTTAACAACCCCTAGACTGTCAGAAAGATGTATTTTCATGTGAAACATCTGTTAAAAACAACTCTGATGGTGATCTTCAAAATCAATGTTTCCTACTAGGGAAGAAAATGGTCAAAAAGCTATTTTATTTTGCTTTTGCATCAAGTGCAGAAAAATATTTCCAACTCTTCTCTATAGAAATGTGGTGGAAAACATTCACACTTTACAGGTTTTGGACCTATACAGAAGTTAAAGATTGCACCCTTTTTCCCACTATGCTTCCTGGTCTGGCCAGGAAGTTGCACCCATGCTACCCGCTGCCTCCCTTGCTTTCCTCCTGCAGAGCAGTAACTCTGTCCTGTTCCAAAGCAGTGTCTATTTCAGGATGAAAGGTGTTCTCCTAGGAGTTTGTTTGTGCCCTAGGAGGGCACAGGAGAGTGGCAAAAGGAAAGCAATGCGGTTTTCTATCTATCTTCTGAAACTCACTAAGATCTTCCAAAGTCCTTCTAAGTCCAACTCCAATGTCCTTTCTTTCCAAAAAAAGTCTCTGTAAAGTATTTAAGTCCTAGATCTTAATTACGTGGTACTCATTTAGTTGCCCCTTCACTTAGCCCCTCAGCCCTGTAACTCACCCCTTCAACTTCTATTCCCATAAAAGAAGAAAAAAACCCAATCCTCTAAAAGTGCAAGACTGTCTTGGTGGGCTTAAGACTTTGACAGTTAAAATCCAGCAAGTCTTGCTGCAGTGGTTAAGAAGTTTCCTCTTGTCTCCTTTACCATCACCAGTGTGGGGCTCGCACAAGGGAACGTGTGCTTGTACCTCTGCTGTGCTAACACAAATGCTGACAGTCAGCCTTAAATCACCAATGAAGGTGAGCTTGAATAAGATACAATTCCTGTACTGAAGTAGATTGTGCATGGGCATACATTTCCTCCTGTCAATTCTGCTAAAGAGTTACAAAGAGACCATAACAAACAGCTGGACAGCAGTAACATCTTAAAGCACCTGAACTGTTTGCTAAGTGAAGTTGAATGAAAGCCCTTAAATCACTAACAAGTGCTTATACTTCCATGTTTTTATTCTATTCTTGATTTGAAAACTTATCATTCATATTTTTCATTTTTGTGTGGAGTAATATTTTCCTCAAATTTCTATAGTACTTTCATGTTCAGCCTCCTCTACTAACATTAATTGAAAGGAATTAGAAACATGAAATGATTCTGAGCCAGCTCCTGCCAGAAATTCTGACTCTTCTTTCTTCTATGCACTGCTTGTCAATGGGGAAGAGCTACTTAAATCTTTCCTAGTGGTCTTTCACATTCATAGAGCTTTAACTCCAATGGGACTTCCTGCTGGCTAGTCCATTTCTCCCTATGGGAATTTTTATTTCATGTGTGATGATCACACATATGTCATTCAGTGGTTACTCAGCACCAAATTCTCTGAGTTTTGCTTCATTTAGCATCTGAACTTTAACTCTCCAGCTCTTGCCACAATACTCTGTACAGTTTCTGTGACTAGTGACCCAACTGGATCATGCATAAGAACCTTGTAAAATACAGTTCTCACATTTTTCACTTCATATTATTTGCATTCATTGACAAACTTTCTGAAAACTATCATGTTACAACAGTAAAAGTGAAATTAGGATTTAAGTCATCACTATTCTGAGTTACCTTTGACAAGTTGCAGTTCATGGGACTTATTTTTTTAAATTCCAGGTGACAGGGACGTATGCTTTTGGAGGACAGAAATACACATTCTGTTGACAGTCACTGTGGAGATCCAAGGGCTCATGAGCTGCCGCACAGTAACAACTGAGATGCTCCTAGACAGGCAATGATATATTACTATTGGTTTCTTGTCAAATGTGTTCCCACAAGTGTAATTATGCACAGAACATGAATACATTAAACCCATATCAACCAGCACATTTAGCCTCCTCAGCTCTTGAGAACAGACATGCAAAAAAACCACTATAATATTTTTTTCTCACTCTTAAAAAGCCCCAGTACCTTTGCTTCCCATCTTTAAAGAAAAGCAATGTTTGGCAGCTGTCTTATGTTTTTGCTATGATACTGATTTCTGTCTGTTTTTGGCATTACCAACACATTCTGCAATATGCTGCAGTGCCCTTAATAACGTTTTGGAACTGCCTTGCTAGAAATGCCAGTTCACAGAGGATTGAATTAGCATGCATCAACTACACTGTGTACAGATATGACTTTTAAACCTGAGTATTTTATTGTTGATATTTCTTTTCAGATGGGTTACACTCATGTGAGGAATGTCCCAATTTTGTGACACATTTCATTTTTTTGTGTTGCTCTTACATACTTTGGCTGAAATACTGCTGATGGCAGGAAAAAAATCTCCATTTCTTGACTGACCAGGCGTATCGTTATGGTTATTATTTCAGTTCAGTTTCATGTTCCATTATTAATAAGGATATTTGCCATATACAGGTTGGCTATCTGTTCTTTGGCTCAGTATCAATCATTTTCAAGGCTGAAACTGGATTCTGAGCCTCCAGCTACCCAGACAAAAATAGGGTCTGTAATTTGTCACAGGTGTTTGCTGAAACAATTTCAGCAATGGGTACAATCCTAAAAATTGCAGGACATTATTAGATTTATCTGACATGGTGAAAAATCCCTTTTCTACTACCTTGGATCTGTTTCTATGGTATTATAGTTTCTGATCCTGTTTAATTATCTATGCTGACTTCTACATGATGTAAAATGTTGCTGTTGTGATTATATCTTCAACTACCCTTCATCTACACCAGTAGGGTACACTATTCCAGATGCAGTCTCACAAGTCCAAATAGAGAAGGAGGACTACCTCCTTGAACTTGCTGGCTGCAGTTTTGGTAATACAGCCCATGATGCTGATAGTTTTCCTGGCCACAAGGTCACATTGCTGGCTTGTGTTCAACTTCTTGTCCTCCAGGATTGCCAGGTCCTTTTTAGAAGTTTCCCAGAGAGCTGACCCTCAGGCTGCATTGTTGCCTGAGTTTATTCCATTTGCATTTGCCTTTGCTGAACTTTATGAAATTCCCATCAGTTCCTTTCTCCTGCCTGTTAAAGTCCCTCTCAACAGCAGCCCTGCTCTCCAGTGTGTTGACTGCTTGCCCTTGTTTGGTGTAGACTGCAGTATTCTTGAGAATGATGTCTGTTCCACCAGCTAGGCTATCAAGGAAGAGATTAATCACTGCTGGTTCCCATATTGATCCCTGAGGCACACCACTAGTTCCTGGCCACCATTAAAGTTACTTTGTGTCACTGATCACAACCTGTTGAGCCTTGCAGTACAGCAAATTTTCCACTCACCTTAGCATCCATTTATCTAGCCCTTATCTCACCAGTGTGGTGATAAGAAGACTATGGGAGGTTGTGTCAAAGACTTGCTGAAGTCAGGGTATACAATACACACTGCTCTCCCCTTATGCACATCATCACAGAAAAGAAATGAGGTTGTTTTGGCATATTTTGCCCTTGATAAACACATGCTGGCTGCTCGCAGTCACCTTCTTGTCTTTCCTATGCTTAGAAATGGCTTTCAGGAGGATTCGCTCCATAAACTGTCTCAGGGGCTAGCTAACCAATCTTCAGTCAGCTGGATGCTCCTTCTTGCCCTTCCTGAAAATGTGGCCAATGCTTGCCTTTTTGTAGTCACCAAGAACCTCTCCCACTTTGAAACTGCCATGGCCTTTCAAAAGTGTTAGCAGCATCACAATGATATTAGTCAGCTCCACCAGCACTCGTGGGTGGATCTCACCTGGTCCCATGTGAATGTCTAAGTGTATTAAGTGGTCCCTGATTCTCTCTTCTCCTGCTATGGGTACTGCTTCACACCTGCAGACTGCTAGGAGGCTCAGGGATGTGGGAGGACAGAGGGCAGACCTTGCCAATGAAAAATGCGGAAAAACTGTATTGCGTACCTGAGCCTTTTCCATGTTCCTTGCAACAAGATTCCCTGCCCCACTGAGCAATGAGCCCACATTCTCATTAGTCTTCTTTCTGCTACTGGCACAGTCATAAAATCCCTCCTTGTTGCCCTTTTCCTCCCTTGCTGGTTTCAACTTGAGTTCCACTTTGGCTTTCCTCACTGTATTCCTACATGCTTGAACAGCATCTGTTCATTCCTCCAAAGTAATCTGTCCCTGCTTCCACCTTCTGTGTACTTCTTGTGTTCGGGCTCAGACAGGAGCTCCATGTTCATCCATACTGGCCTTCTGCCACGCTTGCTCAACTTTCTGAACATTGTGCACTGTTCTTGTATTCTTAGGAGGCTGTCCTTGAAGATCAGCCAGCTCTCCTAGGGCCTTTTGCCCTCCAGCACAGTTTCCCAGGAAAGCTTCCCTGAACAGACCTAAATCTGCTCTTCTGAAGTCCAGGCCTGTAATTCTTCTATTTTTCTTGCTCACTTCTCTCAGGATCTTAAACTCCACAGTATCACAGTTGCTGCAACTAAGGCTGCCCTTAACATTCAGATCTTCCTTGTTTTTTGAGTAATAGGTCCAACATCTCCTCGTTGATTCACTGATCACCTGTATCAAGAAAGAGTTTTCACTACAGTCCAGAAACAAGGGATTGGTTGTGCCATACTGCCCTTCAAGCAGATACTAGGGTGGTCAAAGTCATCTGTGATTACCAGGTTCTGTGATTTTGAGGCTTTCTTCATCTGCCTAAAGAAAGATTCATCTACCTTTCCTTCTTGATTGAATTATGTAGAGGGATTTCTACTACAACATTGCCTGCGCAGGTCCATCCCCTGATCTTTACTCTTGTGGAGACGTAGAGTTCAGCACAGAGTTCAGCAGATCTGGGAGCAGACATCTGAGCTTTTGAGGTATTGGGGGGAAATAGTAGGCCATTTTCATGGTATTACTGCCAGAGCACTTCATTGAGAAGCTGTCAGCATTATGAGCACTTCACCATTGATTGATGCTGGCAGGGATCAACTGAGATGGAAAACAGAGGCTCTAGGGTAACAGTGAAATTAGCACTGTTGGGACTCAGCTCCAGATTATGACATCTAAATTTAAGTGTGTGATCATACATGTGGGGCCAGTGCCTAATCTCAAGGTATGAACATGGGTTTTATCTGCAGCCTGGTGCTCCTCACTTCTAGGTAAAGCAGCTGAAATAATAGCTGTGCAGATGGGCTACCTTTCATCAGTGAGAAAAGGAAAAGATCCTTACAGCTGGAAGATGATTACTAATAAAATGCACACTGTAGAGCAGAAAGAGTTTGAGAATCCCTAAGAAGTAGCTACAGAATCACTTGCTGGAAAAAGTCCCATGAGAGGTGGGTACCTCTACAAAGGGGTAAGCTTGTACTAAGCTTGTGGTCATACAAGTCCCCAAAGGATAGAGCTGGTTTGATATCACACAGAGTGCTATAGCAAAGTAACTGGAGCCATTCAAGATGATTCAAGAATTTAATACATAGATAATTGCAGAGAAATTAAAAAATGAACAGCATAAAAGCTTTTACTAGCAATAATGGATATGGATCTAAGTTTCTCCTCTCAGGCTTTGTAGCATTTATACCCACAGGTACAACATTGTAAGACAATGTATGTATTGATATGTTGTACTGCCTTTTATTGTAGGAGAAGTGAATTTCCATCTTTAAATTGATTTATAGTCTCCAGAACGTTAAACAATAATATTAACATTTCAGACAGTATTTTTCTTTTGGGTAAGTGCCACAGGCCTAAATAAAACACATTTTTTTCTCTCTCAGGGACCAGTCAAGATTTTATGGGTCAGACAAGAATTTCTTGATATAGTCTTTTTCTTTCTCCAAATCTATGTCTATTTGTTTTTTCTTTAGCCTCAGACACCTCCTTGTTACATAAGGCAGGAAAAAACTTGGAAAAGCTGGTGTTTCTTGTTATTTGTCTCTCTCTTTTAGTCTCTCTTCTCTTTCATTGTTTGTAGTTGCTTATGTGGACTCTCCAACTCCTACAGCATCTGGTCGATCTCCAATTACCTACCCAGCTCCTTGGCCTTTACTTCTGCTTGCCATTTGCTTCATCAAGTGGGCCAGCTGCTTTCTCCTAAGATTATTTCACTAATCCCATGAAATCTACCCTCATCTTATCAAGGGTGATAAGTGCTTCTCAGTCTGTCTGTATGTTGCTATCAAAACCAACTATTCCTGGCCATTCCTTGTTCTTACTTTCTGGCAGCCTGGCTCAATTCAGGCCTTCTCTCATCCTTTACCTTGATTATTCAGGACTTGGCTTTTGATGGTGCTGGCTGCCCACAGTCCTTGCTACTTCAACTTGAGGTTCTGATTGTTGAGATACTTTGGATGTCAGGATCCTACAATTCATAATTTCTGCAGCCAACACAGGGCACACATTATATGTGTGGAAGTAAGCCCTTTAAAACAAATAAAGGTTTGTATATAAAGTGAAGCACATTTTCAGGTACGTTGCTATATCTGTTAAAATGACAGATCTTATTCTCATGTTGGGTTATCACAAAAGCTAACAAGTGCCTTCTCTACTGGAACCCATGGTAATATTATTTCTGAGATACATTTTTGCAAAAATTTCATGATCCAGAATATGACAGTTATGACAAGCAACTGTAAAATATGAAGCTTTTTCACAAAACTCCATACTATTACCAAATGACATTCAATCTACTGTATGTACTGTAAAATCACCCTTTGTGATTGTGGATAATAACAGGGTTTTTACTGTGGAGGTAGTTTATGTTATCAACGAGAACTCATGATAAAAACACAACATTAAGATCATTTTGACATCAGGAATGGGGTGTAGATTGCCAACTACAATCTGGCAGCTAACTGAAATTACAAAAACTAGTAGAATCATATTTTTCTCACCTGTTGTGGATATTTATATAATAGTATGCCCTTTAACCTGCTGAACTCCAGTTTAATTTCTCATCTTGGTGTTTCAGAAATTGTGTTGGCAAGAAGGGTGTCAGAGGGCCGTATTCATGTTAATCCAGACAAATCATCCCCCTCCCTCCCAAAAGTAAAGGGTGTTGGGAAAGACCATGCTGACTTGACTTGACTGCTGTAAGGAGGAGCAAAGCTATCTTTGCATTCCTGTCTGGAGGATATATGACTGATGTCTAAGAGCCTGGCTAGCTCTCATCCTTGTAGGTAACTGGCCCAAATGTTACTCTACCATAGTTTACAGAAGCTGAAGTTTTCACTTCAGCTTAATCTCAGTTTGGGGATTTTTAAAAACAATTTTATCATATGGTTTGTTTTACTCATGTAGATGATTATGTAAATGTGCAAAATCATAATCAGTACTCCTTCCTATTAAGAGAACAAAAAACAAACAAAAAAACCAAAACAAAGCCAAAAAACCCCCACACAATAAAAACAATCAGCTTGATGACCAATTGGCTCATGTCGTGCCATGATTATACCACCTGCTTTCTACAGTATCTTTCTCCAAAACACACAGCCTGGAACTGCTTGTGGTAGTTGTACCCAAAGTTCTGTGTCTCCTTACAGAAGAGCAAGCCCCATGTATTTCCATGATGCCACTTCTGGATACAGACAAACTCAATATAAATTAAGCTATCCAAAACCTGGCTCACTGTTTATTGCAGACTTTCAGTACACCCTTCTCATACAATGAAAGACAAGTTCCTGCAACATGAAACTTAGGACTGTATGGAGAAATTTAAAGCATGTCTTGCAAGCACTTTCAGAACATCTGTAACAAAAGGTACACTAACACTAACTGATCACACTAACTGATGCAGGTACAGGTAATTAAGCTGGCCAAGTTCTCCTGTATTCCAGCGAAATCCTAATAATTTCACTCATTTGAGTAGGTTTCCTCTAGCCTTGAATATTGTAAAGGAGAACTTGAGCAGTGTGTATGTGTTAGAGATGTAGATTCATTAGTGTCAGAAAAAAACATTAGCGTCTGAAAATTACTTCCTCATTTGTGAAGTCTGCCTTGCCAGGAAGATACTTACTTTAAACAAAACCCAAACTTGTAGCAGAAGTTTCCCCATGATCAAATCTACTAGTTTGGAAGAGATCCTCTCTCAGTTTCCTTCCTCCCACCACATGCCCCCTATATGCAAGTCTCACAGATTAGAAAATACTGCTCTCTACCATGGATTCATGAATGTTCTTTTCATCCAAATTAACCTTTGCAAGCTCCATTACTTTCCTGTCAACTTCCCAGTTACTGTCATAATCAGATTTCTGAAGGTTTAGTTGTATTTGAGAGAAACAAAACTGCAATGAGCATTGAATCATTCTAGCCAGAGCTCTGGAAGAACACCGTCATGAATACTGAGTGGGTGCACACAGGTATACACTACCAAATGATGAAGGTGGAGCTCTGTTTCTGTAGCTGCCCAGCCTTGCTGGCTCACAAGGAGAAGTATGGTCACTATCTTCCTTATCTCTGCTTGTATCACAATACATAGGTAAACTTTTACAAGGCTTTTAATAAGGTTTAAAACAAGAAATCCTCTTTGGAGAATATGTAAGCTAGGGAGAAGTTATGCATTAAACATCTAAATAGGTATTTCAACATGCTAGCACTGAACAAGCAATTCTATAACTTTTTTTGAGAGATGAAGCAAATCTTTCTTTTGCTCTCTGGTTCTTCAAATACAGACTGAATATGAACCTGAAGAAAGTGAGGTGCTCAGTTGCATCTGTGAAAAGTCAGACAAAGCTGTTACGGTGATCTTGGAGTGTGATTCTACAAGAAGGGCTAGTTTCATGACGAAGAGAAGGTGCCAGTTGCCAGCAGTCAAATGCCCTAACTTAGGCCTTCCAGAAAAACACATATTTTCAATTTTCTCCACTGAAAAAGTTTTGCTCTTGAAATGAGGTATGTTAATGATCATTGTATGAATTAAACAAACAATGGCATCCTAGGATCTTAGAAAGCCTGTCAGTCATGTTAAAGGCTGACACTTAAAAGTACAGCAGGGTAATTTGAAGTGATAAGAATGGTAAGAATGCACTAGCCATCTCTTTGAAAAAACTTAACAGATTGGGTTCTGACTATTTCTAGATTTGTTAACTGCAACTCTGATAATACTATTATTTCCATAATACAGCTGAGATTTCTCCAACATGGTAGTCACTGTATGTTCAACATCTAAAGAAACAGCTTATGAAGAAGGCAGGAATAAATTTAGTGTGGCTTGCTTGCACTTGCTTAAAATCACATTGAAAACAGCTACAGTTAATATGTGGAAGAGATTTATTGTACACATAGTGTCTGTAGTGGAAAGATGCTCTTTTGAAGAAAAGCCATTCTGGTCATGAAAACAAAAGGCAATATACAGGTTGTCAGTTTGCTTCAGAAAAGGGGGTATCTGGAATTGAAAGCATTTTCTTTATTCTTTTTACCATATTTTATCTCACCAGAAGTTACATCAGTGGATATATTCACCACATCTCCATGAAAGTTCTTTTCGGTCTGTAACTTTATATCCCTCTGCTTAGATTTATTTCAGATAATCACTGCATTTTTTAGATGCTGTTTTTGAAGATTATTTCATAAAACTGCTGGTTTCATCAATCAGAAGTATTTCTTCTGACTTTCACAAATCTCAAACATATTTGAATTCCTATAGTCTCTTTAAAATACAGGTTCTTTAGTAGCATTAAAGTAATTACTGTCATCTCACACTGTTCAGTAACTGATTCAGCTTAAAAATTACAGAATCACAGAATAGTTAAGGTTGGAAGAGACCTCTAAGATCAAGTCCAAACATATACCTAGCACCACCATGCCCACTAAACCATGTCCATAAGAACCACATCTATACATTTTTTAGACACCTCCAATGACAGTAACTCCACCACTTCCCAGGGCAGCCAGTTCCAATGCCTAACAACCCTTTCAGTGAAGAAATTTTCCCTAACATCCAAGCTAAACCTCCCCTGGTGCAACTTGAGGCCATTTCTTCTTGTCCTCTGACTGGTAACCCAGTAGAAGAGACCGACCCCCATTTCACTACAAGCTCTTTTCAAGTAGTTGTAGAGAGAGATAAGGTCTCCCATGAGACTCCTCTTCCTTAGACTGAACAACCCAAGTTCCCTCAGCCACTCCTCATAAGTCTTATTCTCCAGACCTCTTACCAGCCTCGTTGCCCTTCTCTGGACATGCTCTAATGCCTCTATGTCCTTCTTGTAATGAGAGACCTAAAACTGAATACAGGATTCAGGGTGCAGCCTCACCAGTGCTGACTAGAGGGGGATGATAACTTCTCTGTTCCTACTGGTCACACCATTTCTGATACAGGCCAGAATAAACTATATTTTTCATACTTTCATACTTTGCTTAACATCATTTGTGCTTAACATCAGCCACAAATAGTGTTTTTCTAGGTACTGAAGGTAAAGACTACAGGTTCTGCAGCCCATCTCAGTTGAGGCATTCACGTATGTTCAAAAAAGATTCCATGCACAAAGTTTATGCCTGCCCTCTAATCCAAGGTTTAGCTACATATACAAACTGGATGCAGTACGGTTCTCAAAAAGAGTAATGAATGGAAGCTTTCAAGACCTCCCTTCCTGACAAGAGAGTCTCAGTGGAGATTTCTGGGCTAAGGGACCACAGTCCCACCAAAGCACAAGGCAATACTCAGCTGCTGCTTTAGCCCTTAGGCTGGGCAGCATCATGCAGAGTGAGATTTTTGAATGATTGATAGTGAGCTGAGTTTCAATGCCTAATCGATGTTTATACCTTTCAGGGAAAAAAATAATCCCCTGCTTTCAGTATTGTCAACAATCTGGCTCAAATTCCTCTCTTCACAACAGTAGCAACAATGCTGCTGGGCCTACCTGAAGGAAACCTGTCTGGCAGAAATGATGCATAGAAAAGCAATCCCTCAGTGTGCCAGTAACAATCCAGTTTGACGTATCAATAATTCAGATTAAAGGCTGTAACGTCCTGCCGATGCATTGTTCTCTACAAAACATTTTCCTGTGCTTTCCTGCTTAGAGTGACCACTCCTTTGCTGATTTGCAGAGCTAGTATTGTGCTGCTGTGTATCAGTACTCAGGACCTTTGGAAGCTGTGCCTGTGGAAATCATCCTGAGGATCAATTACTCCCAGGAGAATATCAGGATCAGATCCCACTGTGTCCTGAATGCCCTTGGCTCCCAGGTTGAGAGATGCTCAGTGAAAGGTAGAATTAGGAGACCTCAAGGGCCTGCTCCTGGTTTCACAAAAATCAACTGCAGAATTTCAAATGCCTTGTATGGTGAAGGATCACCGTCTCCTGGGAAGAAGAGGATACAAATGAGTAAACCGTGCTATCTTTGCACAAAAGATCCTTCAGTGCCATTGCATACCATGAAAATTCACCAGAAATTTTCTTCAGGTTTACACACACAGTCATTTTATACAGAGAATATTACAATGATGATGAATAGTTTATCTCCAGAATACTATGTAAAATGCATAATGTTGAGTTCAATGGTGAGTAAATTCACTGAAACAACAGCCTTTTCATTCAAACTAAGCATAGTATTACAATTCTAGTGGGTGAATTTGGAAACAAAAATTGTCAGCTTCTGACTGATGTAGTCACCTCCCTGGCTGAGTGTCAAAATAGGTCAGTAGAGCTTTCTTTTCACAATAGCTAGACGTAAATGGAAACTCTGCTGTGTTCCAGCCTAGATCAGTAGAAAAAGAGACATTCTCACTGTCATGTAGCTTTTATATTTGTTACATGATACTCAGTGATATTAAATGACAGATGGCAGGTTTTCAGCGAGGGAAAATACTCTTGTCTCTGAGGATGGCACCACCCCTTGCATGCTTGCACCTTAAACGTTATGGCCCAGCAATGTAAAACATTGCAGCACCTCAAGGTTCAGCTCAGCCAAGCATGGCAAGGTCAGTCAGCAGAGCAGGAGGGCAGGGGAAGAAGTCTGGGGTGGAGATGGCAGCCTGACCATAATCAGAGCAACTAGGGCTCAGTTTCTAACAGCAACAAACTCAAAAGTTTCTCTGTGCACAACTTCGTAATTGTTAAATAAAAGTGTTGTGCTGCACACAGTGTATCCTCCCTTACAAATTCTGGCTTGATCTTCAGACCTGGTAGTCTCAGTCTGAATCCCAACACTTGAGCAGCAATGGTGAAATTAAGATATGGTCTGGGTCTTTTAAACACAGTGACTTCCTTCACCAAGTATTGCTTGTGATCACTGTGTTCCTACTACTTGGAATGACATCTCCATGTTAATACATTGCTAGGACATTTTCTAAACATCTCTCTAGCCTGGTTGTAAAAACTAAGACAAACTTGATCAGAATAATAGATTACAGTCACAGGAACTGTTCACAGATATGTGAAAACGGAACAAAGGTCCAAAAATAAGTGTAGTGTCTTTTTAAAACTTGCTGCAGGCTTTTTCCCAAACATGAAAAATAATCCTTTTAAAAACAGGCTCTCAATCATACAACAAAGCTGCAATAAAACAAGGCTACCAGCAAACCCAAGTACTTTTAAAGGAGAGACAGAACTCATACCTTAGTAGTGAACAAAAAAGTAATGCCCTAAAACACCTAAATGACTGCATATTATTCATCATAATGCTCTTGTGATTGCAACTAGTGCAAACTCATTTGCTGTGCTTCCAAACATCAGTGGGAATGTTGATCTGTTTACATCAATATAACAGAGATTTGTGTATTTTCCTTACAGCAAGCTATTATTTTTAAAACAGTGTAGGAACAGGAAACAGGAAAGCAAACATTTGGGGGGAAAGAAAAAAAAGGCTTGACCTACTCTCTGGTTTATAGCTGTCACTATTTTTGTGCATTTGGAGAGTTATATATAATCTACACCAGAGTGAGATTTTAACATCTTTATGCTCAACCATGTGATTTTCCGAATATGGGCTTCCACCATGTTACAAATGCTACCAAAACTGCTCTGTGCACGCTCTGGACAAATATATTTCAGTGCTGGGCGGATTAGTGTACTAAATGAGGTGTGGTTCAGAGAGAGGTTACTGCAGAGGTTACCTCTGCAGTTTGAATTCCTCACGGTATAGGTATACCCATGGTGACCTATAGCACTGTATCCAGTTTGTCAGGTAATTGCTCAGGTTTTTTCTGCTCTCCCTTTTCCTTTTGTATGTGTGTGCGCTTCTACCTGTGGTGGTAATGAACGGAGGAGGGGAGGAAGAAAACAGGGTTGGGCTCACTAGGTCTTCCATGACTAGCTTCTCCAGAGCTAAAACAATGGGAATATTTTTTCCTTCTTGGGGAAAAGGACTAACATTAGTTAAACAAGGCAGCTTTCTTTTCTCATTCAGCAAGAGGCGTTCACTAGGAGAATTTTGGCTTCTTGCCACTGGAAGGAAAAAAAAAAATCACCAAACCACCTCATTTTCCTTCTAAATTAAGTATTGCTAATACTCTTAGCTTTTTCTTCTTTTTAATCGGTCCCCAACACCCCGAGGCGGTCCCTCCCCTGCCTCCCCGGTGACCCTCGCTGCCGAGGGGCCAGCCCATGCTTTCGTCACACGACAAGCCCCTTCCCAGCGCCCAGCCCAGCAACACCGATCAGGAGCTCGCTTCTCCCTCCCTCCCCGGGGAGCCGGGCCCTTCTAGCCCGTGCGCCTGGGGCGGTGGAGCTACGCAAAGCTCAGGGAGCTTCGGCTCAAGGGGCCCATCCCGAGGATGGGAAGGCAGCCAGTTCCCCGCCTTCTTCTCCCGGCCGCTCGCTGGTGGCGCGACCCCTCGCCTCGCCCCTCCGAACATCTGCACCCCGGCACAAGAGCGAGTTGTGTGCGCGTCCTCGCTGCCGGATGAAGCCAGCCTTTGTCCGCCCTCGCACCCCCGGCGCGGTGGCGAGACGCCGCGCATATCAACGACACTAACCCCTCCTCCTCCCTCCTCGCCCCGCACCGCTCCCTCAGGCCCGCCCGCAGACCCCAGGCAGCCGCTGGGCCGGAGGCGGTCCGCCCGCGGGTTGCTGTGGCAACGGCGGAGCCTGCCGGGCGGCTGCCGTTCTACCCTACTTGCCCGGCTCCACGGGGAGGCGAAGTCCCGGGAGTGGCTCTACTTCTCGCTACGAAACCAAGTGTCCACGGTGCCGTGCTCCGGAATGCCTGTAGAAACATGCAGCCCCAGCACCTGCTTGCTGAGCTCAGGGAAAGGCTCAGGCATGTGTGGGGGATGTGTGTGTGTCCCCCGCCCTCCCCGAGGCTGCGGCCCAGCTCCGGGCACGCAGCGGGGTCCTGGCAGCAGGATCACTCTCGGCATATTTCGATTTGTGCAGCCACTCTCTGCGTGTTTCCACATCTGCACGACCTCTAGGTTAAAGCGATGAAAGCACTTGTGCCCCTTTCCACAACTGAGTGTAGCTAAACGCCACTTCACTAGTGCAGCTGGAGGACTGACACAATAATCGCATCTCCGGAGGTGTTTGCACCATCTCGGTGCCCTTCCCCGTCTTCCTCGGGTTCGCTGGGCGACCACAAGCTGAGTGAGGGCCTGCGGCAGAGAAGATCTTTCAACTGAACCCCCTGTGCTTCGGTGCTGATGATCCCAGGCTGGCTCCTTGCTCGGAGAGCTGCTGCGCACTCCCTCGAGAAATCCTGGAGCTGGGTTTCCATACTGACGTGTTTCAGCTCCAAGACACGGTGTATTTAGACCAAATTTTCTGCAGGGAAGAGTTAAATAGCCAGCTTTCAACATTTATGTAATATTTTCTGAGTTTTGTATGAGCTTGTTTTTTTTTTTGGTTTTTTTTTTCCTTTAAGATTTGCCATGACAGCTCAAAAATAAAGCAGAAGGGAGCAGAAAAATATCTGGGCTGGACTCCACTTATGAACTGGATTCTCCACTCCCATGGGGTCGTTTGTGGGACAGGTTTTGATTTGGTGAGCTATTTAACATGAAATTAGAGATAAAAATAAAAGGTGATAGGAGATTAAACAGGACTTCTAAAGTAAAAGCTAATGGAAAAAAATAAGACTTAAGCTAAATACCATAAATTATTTAGGAACTGTGCTACTGGTAAAAGCGGTAAGCAGTTTAGTCTAAGAGTGGGCTGTGTACTCCTCGAAAGAATTGTGTTATGTACATGCAGTTACAAATTAAAGTGAAGTCCTGGCACTGGCAAGAGTGGCATTGCTTTCCTGTGTGCTTTTATTATATCTTGTGACTTTGTGTATCATGTCATTTACATTATGTAATATGTAAAGGACCCCAAAATACTGATTCTCTTAAGAAGTTGTTTAAATACATGATCCCAAGCATTTACAGAGGATGATACTACCTAATCCTCACTGTCTGATTTCCTAAGTAAATTATTTTAGGGATCATTTGTATTCAGAAAACCTGTTCACAAATGGCTTTCTGGTTCTACTTAGCAATGTATCCCTATTGTACTTAGCAAGGTTGCTATCATACAAAATGAATGAAGGATGACAAAAACCAAAGGTTGAAGAAGAACACTGGGAATTTTAAAAGACTTTCAGTTCTGTGCTGACATTCCTCTCTTTCACTGTACTCTCTCCAACAGCTTGAACACCTGCTGCAGGAAAACCAAGTTTTGCTGGTGGAGCTAGTGTTTAGTATGGTGTGCTGTTGTAATAAGTTATCTGTAGAACAAAGTGATCTTTGATGATGTTTGAATTAATGCAGTTGTTCTTACTACTTTCTTGGTCAACAGTATTATCTGAAGTGTAGCTTAAGTGTATTCACCTAAGAGAAGCATATCTGAAAAAAACACTAAGTATTCAGTGAATAGTCAAGAAGCTGGGGTATTCTTCCTTTGTGACAACAGGTACTTGTTATTCTAACAACCTCTTTTTGTCAAGCAAATTGTGACATGTCATGCCTGTATTTTTTTTTTCTGTGACACTTTCTAAAAAGGGGGTATTATCATAGGGAGTAATAGGAGTGTGTGTGGATGTAGTGGTGATAGCACTGTCTGGAGAAGAAGTTCCAGAGAAGCTCAGAGAAAGTCTAGCCAGGATGCTGATAGGGTTATAAGAGAAACAGAAGTGAGAAAGAATCTAGAAGCCTTAGCAGAGACTTCCTGCTTATCCCCAACATTCGAAATGGGGTTTAAGTCTGAGAAATAAGTACAAAGATGAATTATCTATACTCTGTGGCTCCCAAGGTATTTGAGAGTGTCTTTAATATTTCCACTCTAAAAGGGGGTTAGTTCTTTTCTCTGTACACTGCATTTAAAAGGCAGACCCCTAGAGTGAAGTTCAACTTTGGCTTCAAGCACAGAAATTTAGCTATGAGAATGTGAGTGAGGTATCTTAACTTTCCATGGCAGACAGTGGGGGTGGGACTCAGGTTCCTCCACAGGAGCCATTTGAAACTTATGCTTTCATACATCGAAAGAAGGCCTTTGGATACAGCACAACGTGACTTGCAAACAAACGGAGGACAGGCAGGATTAGCCAGCAAACTGAAATGGCACAAGATGCCTGTTTAGGCCATTGAACTTAACCCAATACAATCAAAGGAGTTGGCATCCTAATGTAGATACTTCCATTTCATCAGCTGAATAAGTATATGCTCCCCTGGCTGCACAGACAAGACCTGTAAGGACTATGATAGTGACTTGGACACCTAGCTCACACCAAGGTGCCTCTGCTTAGGATCTTAAATTTGGATGTTGAATCCTATCTCTGCAACCTTAATTTATTTGGCTAAACCCTTGTGACCAACACTGTTTGAGACAGCCAATGTCAGTTACCACATAGGGCCTAAGTAAGTCTTTTCTAGTGGCAGTCAGTCCATGCATTCAGCTTTTCTGAAGCTCTTTTCCTGTGAAAACTCACCTCTGAAAACTCAACTCTTCAAATATTTTCTGAGAAAATAACTCTTTCCTTTTTTCTGTCCACAAAGAAGTTGAATATACAGCTTCAATCTTTTCTAGAAATTCAGAGTTGCCTATGCCTAAGTATGAATGAAGTGAAACAAGACTTTTCCAGAATCTTTATTGTTATAGAAAGCAGATCCTTATTACATGGGAAAATGGGTGCGGAAGGGAACCTGACTGCCATTGAAGAAACTGAAAAGTGTGAGTGGCTGAAAACTTGTTTGTGAAGTTAAAGGTTGATCAAAATCTTTACCAGACAGAGGACTGAAAGTGTTTAACTTGAGCTGTTTCATTGAGGAAAGGACTGGAAGTGAAGGAAAAACAATGCAATACATTGGAGAGTAACGGCAAAACCAAGCAAGTATACAAACATCAGGAAGAAGTCCAGGAAAAATAACAAGCACACAGACTTTTCTAAGACAATGAAGAGAAAGAAAATCTGACAGACACTGGACATGTCTCTCAGAGATTATTCACTATTGAGTTTAATGTTCATTTGAGCAGAAGGATAGGAGAAAACCAATCCCTCGTTGCAGAGTTCCCCTAACAATTCTTTTCTTTATGATGTTTCTTTATTCCCTCAGAGAAACATTCTCACAGTTAGCTCCAGAATTTCTCTTATTCTTCCATCTTTTTTTCCTCTGAAAATGAAAAGACTTCCTCTACCTTCAGAGGACGTTTTTATGTGACAGAAAGTCAGTTCATCTTTTATTCTTTTCAATATTTTATGAGAAGCTTGGCAGGCTTTAGAGATTCTTTAAGTTTTAGGACTGAGAGAGAAGCAACTCAACCTTATGCTCTTGAGCCAAGATAAAATGCACTTTTCCTGGTGAAATGTTTAAGCCAGCCACTTGAACATCCTCCAACCTTTTCACCTTTTCACATCAATATCAGCTTCAAGTCACAGCTGCCATAGATGCCATCATGGGGCTCAAGCCAATAAAAGAGTTAAAGCATCTACAGCATGACTTAAGTGGAATTGCATTGCCCAAGCCTGGACTAGTGATCCAAAAGCCAGCTGTTCTGAGATGTCTTCCTGCAGGACTGTGAAGTTTTTAAGACACAGCCAAATTAAAGAACTCAGTACCTTTCTTTTGTCTAAAGTAAGGGGAAAGTTGAGAAAGCAAGCTATGCTCTGTCTACAAACACTTGAGGACCAATCTGTTTGGAGTGTGCCTAATGGATTTGGCCTTACAAAAATGCAATGGATGCTTTCTCCTGAAACACAGCTGAGGAGGAGGCAGTAGTGCTTCCACACCAAGTACACATACATGTGTGCATGCACACCATCAGATACAGCACTGAATGTTCAGGGCACTCTCACTCCCAGAAATGGGGAATGTAACTTTCTTCTCAGCCTGAAAAATTCAATGGATATTAACTACCTTTCTCTCATTTAAGATTAGAGTTCTGCTAGAAGCAAAGACCAAAGCCTTCATATGCCAATATGCCACTTTCCTGCTGATCACCATAGCCCCTCAACTACAATATCATGACCATCAATGTTCTCCCTGCCTTTGCTGTACAGAGGGACAAAAAGTCCACCCATCCCAGTTACTTATGAGACTGATTATCAGAACCCTTACTTGTCAGCTGGCAGATGTAAGCTGAACCATTTACTGGGAGGATGTGGAACCTGAAGCTTCCAAATGGTACGTGGACACCATACCTTATTTTAAAAGTAGGTGTTGGCACAATTTCTGGTTGCATTTTAACAACAACAATGAAAGCATGAGTTCTGTCATATTTCTTCAAGAAAGAATCAAGGTACCATGTCTTCAAAAGAACTTTTCTGTAGTCCTGAATAATACAAGTTCTACATAGGGATGGATGTAAGGTAGGCTCAGATTGTCAGTAATTCCTATTCCTGTCTCTCAGTAGCAAATTGCTTAGTGTGTCGGCTGTTTGAGATAGTTGTTGAGAGGTTTCTAAGGATTCCTGTCTATGGAGTAGCTGCTTAACATAGATTTTGAGGGCAAAAGCACACACAAGTACACCACATTGTACTACTCCTTAAACTGTTTTTGTTAGAAATGTTGCCCTAGATTTTCCTCTTCCAGCACAATCTTCCCTTCTTCAGATCAATGAAAGGAGATAAAGCTTTGATCAGGCTTGATCCTTTCATAGATGCCCAGTCATCTTTCATTCTGATGAGACTTTGTGATAAGCTTGAATTGTGTTACAAGGTGGTTAGCTGTTTTGTTACCAGCCCTACTTGGGTGGGCTGCGGATGTCATGCATCCATCTGAATAAGAAATTACCAAGGGATACCAATCCTCCACTGTTAGCTTTATATCAGTCCAAGCTGGATGTAAAACATCAGGAGAGACACAAACTGACCTTGTAATCAAAATGTTTGCAGAGAGATTGAAAAAAAGAAAAATATTTATCAATTGTCTTCTCTTTGCCTAAAAATAATCACTTCAGCTGATACTGCTTTTAGAATTTGTGAAACTGCTGAAAATTTTCTACTGCACATTCTGAAATAGCATTTTCCCTTTTATTGTTCTAGAAATTTGAATCTGCGCTTATCCAGACAGATCATCCCTCTGCATTTCAAATCCAACACCACAGGGGCTTTGTGTTTTCCCTGTGTCCATCTGCTGACAGGAGGAGTTTTAGCTAATGTTTGGGTTTGCATATTAGAGCATGTGGAGAAACAAATTAGCAGGTAAGAAATTGCCATTCTTCAGATTCTTTTTTTTTTTTTTACTTTCTTCCCCAGTAAGAGGCACAAAGATAAGTGGCAGCACATGGCTTGTAGCTGCCCTATTAAAGCCGCCCTCCCCTGTGGCCAGTTCAAAAGCTAAGTAATAGTTCTGATGCTAGCTAATCTGGCAAAAGGATTCTGATGGGTGGATGTGAGAATAACATCTGCCTTTCAAATCATGTGCTTGCCAGCATAGGCATGTGAAGTTTTTTGTTATTCCAAGAACCTCTGAAGCATAAAGAAGGTAAAGGTCCTACGAATTGGAACCACCTGCTTGAACTAATGTTTTGGCAAACTTCTGGTTTCCTGGAGCTGGTTCAGAGAATTCTGGGCTATGTGGAATGGGAAAAATCCACAAAAATTACTTACCGCCCCATAAATATTTTCTATACTATTATGTTCAGACAGGAAGAGTGTAGTGAACAGGTCTTGTACGAGTGAAGTACATAGTGCGCCTGTGTGACCACTCCCTTTACTGCATAGTTTATTGTATTCCCATCTGACACAATAGATACAGAGCTTAGAGAGTTAGAGGTGAGCAGCTTTCAAAACTGATGCTGCAAATAGTGCAGTGGATTCACTCACTGTTTTCTTGAATCCTCTGTTTCTTGGTCTCAGTATTTTTTTTGGAGTAGCCGGACTGAACAACATTGAAAGTTTCTGAGAGTCTCCATCATACTTAGATTTGTGTATACAGACTATATGTCCCTCACACCTTACCACTTTGGTGTGAAGAGCTTCTTTTTAAATCAAAGACTTGTTACAATCTTCATAAAATAGCCCTGCTGAAGGCTTGCTTGTTTGCCCTTCAAAGGAAAGACAACAATGGGTTGTCCTTGAATATTTGCAAATTCGTAAAAAGAAAAGGCAAACATATGAAAAGAGTACATTTTTCTATGCATTTTGTCTTTTCAAGCCAGATTAAAAAAATTAAATACCTACCATTCACAAAATTACAAAGGAGTTGCACCTCATCGCTTGGATAATTAAAAAAGGAGCCATTGAAGTTTTTATAAGCATGGAGCTAGTATGTGCTGTAAAGTTTGAAAAACAAGCCACAGGTTGTCTCCATCTGAGAACATTCATAGCCCTCCAAGCACTACCATGCCCATAAAAGCTTGATTTATGCAGAGTGAAACACTCAACAGAGAAAACTAGAAAGCCTAACCCTGAATGCCATTGAGCAGCCTGGCCAGGATATTTCCTAGGAGTTTCAGATGGCTGCTCTGAATCAAGCATGAAAGATGTTACCACCCTTATCTCTATAGCTCTCAGATAGGGTGTACAGTATAAGAGTGTCATTACTTTTATGAATTTTGTAAATGACGTATACAGTCTCAGTCAGGATTTTTCTACTCGGCTTTTCTTGGATGGTCGAATTCCTGCTGAGCTAGGCCCAGCTATAAGTGAAGTGCACCTGAGATATATTTCCAATGCATGTGTCCAGATACCTAAAGCTGTGTCATATGAATTCAAGCTTTTGAGAATATTGCACTTCCTTTTGTTAGAAATGCCTAGAATTAGTGTTAACTCAGGGTCAAATAAAAAGTTCAATGTGACCCCAAAGAATTTATTTTTTAATGATGCATTTACTGTGGACGTTTTTAAAAGGGTTACTTTAATCTTAACTCATGGGTGTTTTTCTGCTTTCTGAGTCTGAATAGACTCCAGCACTGACTTTTTCTTTTGTCCCTGATGGTGCATTTAGTGGATTCAAACTCTTATGTTATTCCTTCATTAACATGAAATACTTATGATCTGTCTTTCCTTGGCATTAGCACCAGTACCGACACTTTATAGAGCCTGAAGCATTTAATCACAACTTTTTTTGTGAACTTTAATCTGGTGGGCATAATTTACCTCTCCAGGGAAAGGTTAAGTACATGAAACAACTTTTAAAAACATCCAGAGCCTGTTTGCCCTTAATTAGAAAGCACAAGAGATATATGAACTCAGACAAAACAGTAAGATTCATATATGCCATTTTGATTCAATTTTGTTATCACTCTTGGGTATTCTTTGGAGGATTTGATCAACATCCTCCAGTGTATGCTGAATTTCCTCCTGTGAGGTGCCTGCCTACCTGCATCATGGAGTAATTCCATACATCTGCTAGTAATTTGGGTCCTTTACCATTCCTGCAGCATGTTCATTCATTCACTCATAAAAATTAGAAGTTATCCTTTTTCTTATAGGCACTAATTCTCTTTGTTGAATGACCAGCCATAACATTTTCTTTACAGGTGACTGAAGTTTACCACCTCTGTGTAAATTGCCAGTCTCTCCGAGTTCAGACTGGGAAAACTGGTGTTTGTCTAAATGATAGAGAACTTTTTCTATGCCGGTAGGACAACACAGTTAAGCAGCTGTTGATTGTCAGCCTTGTGCTTGAATGTCTCTTCTTTAGCTCTCTGGGTTTTAAATCAGTAGCAGGGCAAAAGATAGCAGGGATTCTAAACACAATACACATTCAAATAATTTACACTCTGACACAGCACTGTTAACACTATACATAGAGAGAGATTCCCAAGTTGTCTCACCTGGGAGCGATTTTACAGCTGAGAGTTGACAGTTCTCCTGGTTTTCAGTTCATGGTATGGTATCTCAACATGCCTGAAAATTTGAGCAATATTTTTCTAGATGTCAGTGTGTGAAAGGTCTGCAACAAAGGTCACCTCAACAATTTAACCCACCCTAGTACTCATCATTATGGTATTTTAAGTGCTGAAGTAAGTACGTGGTTACAAAGGTATCTTGAATTACTTCACAGATTTGCTGAAATTAATGGGTTCCATCAGTGCAGATATGAGGTTGCTGAAGGTCTTAATCCAAGTGCAGATGCTTCTTGCATTGTGTGCTCTGTGTTATTTTCATAAAACTATCTCTTTAACCAAGAAAAAAAAATATCCAGTTGTTGCTGCAGTTCATGTTGCTAGCCTTTTCCTTTTCATAACTATGTTTTGCAGTATTGTAAAATAAACCACAAAAATGTGTGCTTATTTATATTACATGATAAAGTGTTCTCAAGAACTATGCCTACTCAATATACTAACTCTTTACAACCCACATATGTTGTCTTATTGAGGAAGGGACTGCTTAGACTGTTTCTTGTTCTGTAGAAAGCTATTGCTTCCAACAGCAAGCAGTCAGTACCATGTGTCTTGAAGAAAGTAAAAGAGATGTCAAACGTATGGTAAAAATCTTTAAATAATACTTCATTAACATACAGCATATTTCAGAGCAGGGAATTCCTGAACTAGAAGTCGTGTCGCAAATACTTAATGGGCCTCAATAGATTTTTCTTCAGTGGTCTACTTTTTAACTCAACTTCTGAGCTTGTCATTGGGCTCTCATCAGAACAAACAGCAAGATGAAAATAATTCAGTGACATGATTCACCTAAGATTTCTTACCTAAGGATGAGAAAATAGCTGTCAAAAACACAGATTTCCTTGTAGCAGAAAGAAATGTAGGTAATTAGCTCAGATATGATGTTCTGTGTGAAGTTAAGAAATGAATGAATCCCATTCTAGACATGTAATTCAGATCACAGATCCTAGAATGGCATGTCTTCCTGGTATGTCTTCATCTGAATTATTCTTTGGTTCTGTCACCTAAATATAGTAATGTACAGACATTTGAAATGTCCTGCCTGGCCTCCAATATCTTCCTCAGAAGCATGTGGGTCTTCTCTCATAGGTTCTGTGTCATACTTGCCAGAATGCCACAGATACTCCAGGGCATCTCAAAAGGCACTAGATGACTTTATTTAAGAGAGTGAATCAATCCCAAGGTATCTGAGGAGGGTGAAGCCTATTCAGTGCAGTGAGTGAATTACACATTTTGTATTATACATGTGTGCAATGTGAGGCTGCATTTTTACAGGGACTGCAACATAAGTAATAATCATAGTAAAGTTGCACTGCTGTGTTGAAAAAAGAGGAAAGGAGAGATTAAGACATTTTTAGAAAACTGAAAATGTAGGTCAATCAAATATAGTTGCAACCAAGTTTAAAGATCAGAAAGTAACATTACAGGGGGAAATACAGATATTAAAATATAAGATGTGGAGGAAGAATGCTATGAAATTGGAAAAAGTTCATAAGGAAACGGATATTCCATACTATGACTTATCCACATAGGCAGGCTTGAAAGAATGAAGTTCATTGTAGAAGTTTACCATGTTGTCATGAAGAATGAAGAGCAGGGAAAAAGCAATAGAAGAAGAAAGATTGGTCTGAACACAGAAGGTGAAGGCTTCAATAGCATGGGCAGGATGAACCTATTCAAATAACTTTATATCATTTCTGAATGAAAACTCCCTCCCTCTCAATACTTAATGGGTAAATTAAACACCAGACTCTTTACTTTTTAAAAAAAGGTTTTAGGGAGGATTTTAGCAATGAAGAGGTGAATCACTACAGTTCCATAATGATTCATTTAGTGAAGGTTTTTTTCCATTTTCTGCTTACTACAATTTTCTATTGCTGAAATTCAGTATCATTGTTAAAATGTACTTGCTTCACCTACTAAATATTGATACTGTGTTAGCACATTAGAAAAAAAAGTGAAAACAATTAGGAAAATTTTACTTAAGAGTTAATTTGGAAGAACATCTTACACTTTATACAGTCATCTATGTTGCTTTCAGAGTGCTTAATGTCTAAGTTACCCTGTAGATAATACTCTTGGAACCCATATTTATGAGAGCTATGCAAAATTGTGGAAAAGACCCTAAAATTTAATTTGAAACTGAAAATTGGTATTTTAAACAAGAAAGAAAAGACCTTTACTGAATCATGCTATGATAAACATACATTAGAAATTTCTGCAAAAACAAAATGTAACTTACAGTTTGTTCTGCTGTAAAAAAAACAACCCCCAACTCATTAAGAAAAAAAAAAATCCTATATTTTAACTTAGAATTTATCCATGCCTTTCTTTAGTATCCACAAAAAGATGTAGAGGAAACCACCTACATGCAGGATTAACGCCTGGGATCATCAGAAAAAATACCCTGCCATTTCCAATCAAATTTAGCCTGTATATTATGGTGAAATTCTGTAAGAAAAAAACCAAAGAAGCTGTCATCACATCTAATGGCTTGCTTACATTCAGAATCCCCTCTGGAATAATAATTACATCAGTGTATCCGCATGGATGTATCTCTGTTTTGCTGCTCCCACTGTTCTGCCTGCACTGTTAGATGTTACCTATGATTTATGTCAGGCATCTATACCACTCTGTGCTGCATTGGTGGCTGCACATTTCCATATGGATGGGTATCCTGTGGTTTCTGGCACTGCTCCCGGGCCCTGCTGAATTCCAGGCCATTTTCATACTAGATTGAGAAGTATAGTCAGGAGGCCAGGGGAATTGTGGGGATGGGAATCAATCGCTTGTAATTGAGTTCTGCTGTATCTCACATACTTGCCTAATCAAACGATATGCCCACATTTTATATGTACCCAAGCACATAACCCTGGGGTGATTTTTTTCCCACAAGCTTTGTGTGCAGATATGAATATTGTAACCATGTACCTGAAGACATCTTCGCTGCTAAAAGAAATCTCTCAGACTCTTAAAAAGTTCATTGAGTTTCAGGAAGTTGTAAAGCAAACCTCCTCATAAAGATGGGAAAACTGATCGAATCAGTAATCTCTGTTGTACTGAATTACTCTGTATCTACTTGAAAATCTTGGATTTTTTTTTAATGCCTTAAACAACTAAATGAAAATTGTAGGCTAGCTTTGGGTTAATAATAGCATTCATCCATAATGATAAACAACTATTGTTTTTATGTCTCCTGCTATTTTTTCCGTAGTATTACCTAGAAATCTTTCTTTCTAGTGTGTTTGAATGACCATCTCCTTCCTTATGTGACAATATTATAATATAGATATTGTACAATACTTGCCTTTTTACTGCTATGCTATTCTCTTGTTTGAGAATGTAGATTTCCAAGAACCAGGGAGAGAACAATACTGCAAAGGATTACAGTCACCACAGAAGTGAGGTGTTCTGTGTCCTATAGCTAAACTGGCCTTGAGAAACCCACACTTATATGTTCATGATTTTATTCCTGGTAGGAGGATGGAGGTCAGCATCTCCAACACTTAAGGGACTCATAAAAAGTATCAAGGCAATGGGCATGTGAGGAATCAGCTGGAAATTGTTCCTGGCATATTTTACGTTATTCTCCATGGTAGCAGTGTATCAAAGCAAGTCATATGTGCTATACCAGGGATGGTATGTAACTTGATAACAGGCCTCTAGTCAGACAACATCATCTGACAAAATATGTCTTCAGCCACAAGAAATGTTTTGTATCAACAACTTCAGCAAGAGCAAGGAACCAGTGACACTGTATAGTCCAAGAAGTGTATGTTACATTTCCTTTGATTTGCCCTTCACATCTCTCTGTCAGTAATTGCATTCTGCTTTTGGGTTATTGATGATCCAGGTTACACAAAGATGGTTTGCCTGGGAAAATTTGTATGATCTCCTAGTGGCTGAAATGTAATCTGTGTGATGTGACAGCATCACCCCTCACCCCAACTTCTTCAACAAACCAGGTAAAGGTCTTGTTTCATTAATTTCCATATTCCTTGTGCCTGTCAGTCACAGTTGATTCAGAGTGACTAATCATAGTGATGAGATGGCTTCCCACTACCTTTGCGGCTCTCAGCAATTAAACATCTACCACTGTCCTGCAAAAATTTTCACCAGATTCATTGTGGAACTTGCTTTTGTAGCTGGAAAAGACATTTTAATACATCTGCAGTTTTGTCTGCTTCATTTACTGCAGTGCTCACCCCTGCAAAGCATGTTTCCCATGGAAGGAAAATTTTCTAACCTCTGCTACAGCATCATACAAGGCTTCTCTTTCTCCACCAATTGCAAGTAGGACAATATTTTGCACTCATCTTCTTTGCCTGATCTCATAGACTTCTATAAATGTCACGAATGCGTGGTACTCTAAGTGGATGTGTCTCCTGTTGATAGATTAACAGTTTCAAATCCAGCAATCTCTAATCACTTTTCCAGACAGCACTTCTTATCCAAATAAAACAAGCTACACAGACTAATCTGTGAAGCAATCAGTGATACTGTTTCATAATAAATCCATTTGCAAGCAGTTTGCTTATGGTTCACAAGTGCCATGACTTCCATGCTAACATGTTTGTCCTTGTGGTATTACCATTTTTTATGTCAAATCAATGGGACCAAACACTCATTTTGCATACTCCTTTAACTACAGTATGTAAATGAAACTCAGTGTTATGTGAACACTTATGCATTTCTATTGCAAAAGAAAAACTACTTAAAAGATCCTTAAACAGACTGTGTAGCTTAAACATGTGTAGCACTGAAGACAGAGTACAGAAGGGGAAAGCTCTAGGTTTGATGAAGCTTTTCAGAGGATGTAATAGTAATGTCACTTCCCTTCAAATGCAGTTTATAATCCACTGCCAAACATTGCAACAAAATGCATATAAAACTAAGAGTTTATTTCATAGCAAAATAGGGTCAATCACAGAAATTGTTACAGTTTATATTTCCCTATGGCAAAGTGGCCGTTCATTTCTCTTATGCAGCCAGCACTGTAGAGTAATAATGTACACTGTTGCTGTTTCTTCCATGATACACCATTCAACAGTGTGCAACAGAGTCAAACCTCTCTGTTTCCTACTCGTCTGCGTAACTGTAGGAAAACAACAATGGTCAGCCGACAGGTACATGTCACCCAGTATACTGCTTCTTACAGAGGTTTAGGAAAATAATCTTTAAAAAATGAATGAGAGAGAGCCATCTTAAGTGTGCTCTCTCACCAGTGTTTTAGGGCTATCCTGAGGCAGGCTATGTATCAAGAAGATTGCATCTAATCATCACTGATGGAAGCATGAATATGTCTGATGCCCTTTAGAATCTGTAATAGCTTTATCACCCAACCTTCTTAAGGGAGGAAATTCCACAATGTAACTATATGTTAGATAGGGCACCCTTTTATTTGGTTTGAGCAAGTTGCCTCATTACATAGAACAAAAGACTGGAAGAAAGCAGCTGGTTTATATTTGCATTAAGCATCCTGCTATTGGAGGTAAAAACAAGAGTGTTTTAGTACACCGGAGAATGTATGAATGCAGTCTGATAAGTCCCCACACATCACTCAGCAAGACATTTTCCAGCCCTGTTAATAAGTCCCTTTACTTTACATCACCTTCAGATGGCTCTTTTTGCAGCTGAAGAGTCCTAATCTCCATCAGTCCTACTCCATATGTAAGCTTTCTCCTGCCCCCAATCATTCTTGTTAGCTTTAGCTATACTTTTCTCATTCTGCTGTATCCTTACTGAGGAACTGATTTAGAGTTTCATGGATTGTTCAAGAGACAGCTGTACCTGGAATGTATATATCCCTGATAGTTCCCCAGTGTTATTTGGTACTGTGCTAATATTTTTAGTCAGCTGTCCAAAATTGCTCCACAATCTTTTTATTAATTATGAAAAAATATTCAGGCTATATCTATACCAAGGAATCTGAATGATCCCAGTCAGTCACTGGGCTCAGTGTATGCCCTGGTCCTGTGTCTCTTCTCCTAGACATGACTCAGGTAGACACATTCCCAGAAGGAAGCTCCATTTGAACTCCTGCTTAGGACAGGCCAGGCACCATGGCTACATGGCGTGTCATAAAGTGTACCCACCTTCTAGCCACAGCCTTCCAGCCTACCGTTAAGTGTGTGTATAGACATACGTGTCTTCATGTGTGTGCACATATATATACACAAAGCTATGTAATTTAGAGCTTACTTTCCTAAAGAAGTAGGCTTATGTACTATAATTGCCCATTCATCCATTAGTTTCTTCTGGATAACTTTTAAATATTTAAATTGATTGAGCACTACCAAATTTAGCATGGGGGTAGTGATCTCAGCAGAATTATGCATTTCGCAACTACTGCTAGTTTGACTTTTGCTAGACACTGAAGCTGAGCCTCTACTTTGACAGGCAGTTTCATTTTAAGCTGATATTAGCTGACAATATCACTGAAAGCATTCCTCCTCTCCCTGCATTTGAACTTGCAGTGAACTAGACAGAGGAATCAAGACAACAAAAAAGAAAAAAAAACAAACAAAAATAATGGGAAAAAAATGGACAAAAATGCATCAGTGCTTACATGGACATGTGAAGAGGGAACTAGCAAGGAAGAAGGTCCTGCTGTGTCTAGTGGCAGAGCCACCTAATGCTATTCAGACATACTGTTGAAGAACAGCCCCAGGAAAATGCTTCAGGTCAAACTCAACAGTGAGAGGAAACATGTCGATTTTTGTTTTTCATGCAAGATGCATATTTAGAGAAGGTAAGGATGTAATGACCCCCCTTTGAGAAGAATAGGAGACATGTAACTTGCTCATGTTTTAACCCAGCTCATAATTTATTGCCTATACTACCTGTCATGATAATTGAAAGCAATGGAATAAATTGCAAGACATTTAACACAGATAGACTGGGAAATATGCAAGAATTTGGGCCTTAACAACATTATTTGAATGGAACCTGTTGGTGTGATCATACTTTTAATTAAGACTGCATTAACTTTTAGGCTTTCAAAATACACAAGCTATCCTTTCATTCAAAATACCATGGAAAAAAGTATTAAAAAGTGGTTAGAAAGTATTGAAATTAGTAGTGTCATGGATAATCTATAGTGGATGCTATATTGGGCAATAAGGTTTTTAAGTGGGGATTCAAAGGCTTTCAGAACCTGGCTGCACATAAAGCTTGCTCAGCTCTATTTTGCCTGCTGAGTGGCCAGTCAGCAGAGACATTCCCTGTGGCTTCATCTGCAGAGCTCTGGGGGTTTATGTCACAGATAGCAGCTAGGATATGGGGTGTGAGGGATGAGATATGGAAATGGGTAAAGAATAGGGAGACACAGGACAGAAATCCAGAGGAAAGCAGGCTTTGCTAGTTATACTGCTGATAGAATAGCATGTTGCCCATCTACACATCCATTGTACAACCAGAGATGTATGGGCAAAGGAAACAAGTGAGAGAATTATTCCACAATACACTGCATTTATCTGATTTCCTAGTATTCTGTTGTTTATTGTAGATTTTTCTCAGTTTGCCTGATACTGTATTAAATACATTCATTTGTAGTTCCCAACATCACCCTTATATTTCTTTGAAGTAAATATGATCCCATGTCAGTAGACATTTCCTGTCTCAGCTGGAACCAGATGTCTCTCATTCATTTCTATACTTAAGGAGGATTTAGACAAATATATTGAGAAGTGCTATTATTTTAAATATAATGATCTATAACAAATCTAATTTTACAATGAATGTAGCAAAAGCAGATCCATAAAAAGACAAGAAGATGTGTGTATGACAAGGCTGGAAAATCAGTATAGCTTTGTATATTTACAATGCATCTGTGTAATTGCAAAGCACATCATGATGCGGTAGAACTACTGTGTGTGTGGTTTGTAAGAGGCACTGTAGAAGAGAAAGTTAATAAAATAGCTCAATTAAAGCTGTATTCAACAGCAATGGTCTCAAAACAATGCATTTTGAGGAGCCCTGTATGAATATTTTGTACATCACTCACCAAATAAATGGTGGCCCTATCTTTTCATAAATTAATTGAATAAAATCTTCAATATGTGTTTCACATTTCTTGAGTTTTCTTGTGGTTTGTTGCTCAGTTTTTATTGTTATTTTTATTTCTATTTAGCTATTTTTAACAGCCTTTATTCCAGTAACTAGATTAGATTTAGGAATGATGAAGTTTTCCCTGCCATTAAAATTAATCTTTTTTTTCAGCAAAAGTATCTCTTAGAAATTGTTTTATACTAGACTTAGGCTAATATATAAAATGAGAGGACTATGCCATAGTTCTTATTGAATTTCTCATTCTCTACTGCTTTGACACTGAGCATCAAGATTTAATTAAATCTACATGGATAGCTGCATGTGATATTTTTGAAAAGCTGGATGTTTTGTGTGGCCTGTCCTTGGATGAATGAAATAGCTGTCCCTGAAAATAGAGACAGCTCACTTCTGTTTCCCTGTGCTAAGCAAATTCTGTCTGCCACGTTTTTGTCATGAGCAAAGTCATGTTGATGTTAGTTGTTAACACAGTATCTGATCTCAAGATGGCATATAGAAGGTGGGAAATTTCTTTTTACAAAAATGATGACAGCCTTATATTGATTTAATCAGAGCACTTTTGGTCTCTGTAATTATCATGCATTAATGGTCTAAGAGTTCTCAGATGCCCTTGAAAAATAAGAATTTGCTAAAGATTTTATGCCATGTTGCCATATGATTTTTGAACTGGCTTAATTTCACTACTATAAATATGAGAAGGGTGAATTAGCCAAAAAAATTGTACATATGACAAGATGAATGGAGACTTAATAGAGGCAACTCGTCATAGCCAACTATGTGAAAGACTGCACAATTCATGCTGACTTCTAACTTTCAATAAACAGCACAGAATCTGTGTGGCTTAAAGCTCCAAGGGGAAACGTCTTGCATTTGAACTGTACTTGTCAACCCTTATTGTGACATGTTTTAGGAGATTATAGGGTCTCTCAGAACAGGAACACAGAAATAACAAAAGATGCTAATTACTTCTGTATGATTTGGATAAATCTTTCTTTGGAGTATGATGCTGAGACTAAATTTTTAGCCATAATGTTAATGACCACAGGAAATGGCAGCAAGTCCTAATTCAAAGCAGTGTTGTGAAAGAGCTACTTTGTACCAGTGACTATGAGGCACATCACTTCAGGAAGAACAAAAGTAAACAGAACAAAACCAAATGAAAATAAAAAACTCTCTCTAACACCATCATAGAGTTTTAATTTCCAAAACTAGCAAATAAAATATAAAAAAAGGAATCTTATTTAAAAGAAATGAAAAGGGACAGGAAAAAGATACATGTGTAGAGATATACTTTGTTTAAAAATATCATCTTGGAATCTCAGAGGAAATGCACATAATACTTAAAAAAAACCTCTGTTAAAGCAATGAAGAAAAAAAATCCAATAAAATCCAAGCCATTGTAAGTGAGGAGTGACTTAAAAGGTAAAAAGACTATTTGAGATAACTATATATCATTCCAGGAATGATATATTCTCATGCAAAGAATGAATCATTCATTCAAAGACTGAATTATGTCCTTTTTGAATAAGGAACTAAAGAACATAAAATATGGCAAATTAAATAAAAAAATGCAGTCAGAGTAAAAAAAAAAAAGATTTTGAGTAATGACTGTCTTGAGAATTAATAAATAAATTCCATGTAATAAATAAATCCTTTGGAAACACATCATGTACAGGAAGCTTCCAAAAAGCTATTGGCTGCAAGTCTAATAGATGGCAGAAGTGTAAATGGTGTGCTTATAGGCCATTTATCCTGGAGAAGATCAAATGAATGAACTCTTGACATTTGAGTTTGCCATGAAGGACCTGAAAAGATTTGTTTTGCACAAAGGCGACCATCCTTATTGGTGATGGTTCAAAAATCTCTGTCATATCAAAATGTCTGTGGAAGAAATTTTGAACAGAACAACAAATGAACTGCGGTTCACAGATAACCAAGACATTACTGTATTCACCTTAGATCCCTAAAAGAATTCAAGGATGAAATATTTAACCAATAATAGATTAAAACCTCCAGAGGAATGTGGAGATGTGAGAGAAGAAGTCTGGGCAAGTCGTGTGGAACTGCAGAGAATTGGAAGGGGTTTCTGTACTGAGCAGTGCTTTTATTAAATCATAGAATCACAGAATGTTAGGGGTTGGAAGGGACCCAGAAAGATCATCTAGTCCAACCCCCCTGCCAGAGCAGGATCACCTAGACAAGGTCGCATGCTCTCACTGAAGATTTTTAAAGGAGATAGAAGATGGTGATGGTCATCTGATGAATAATTGTTAAAAGATTAAGAATTTAAAGTTGAAATAAATGGCCAGTTTTCAGTTCTTCCAGTTTCTTTGTGTGAGAGGTCACAAGGAAGGATCTCTTCCGTGGTCTGCATAAATATCCACCTATAAATAACTGAGAAAAGGCAGAAATGACAAAACATAGTTAATGATATGATGAAGCTTACTGATGATTAAAGCTGCAGAAATCAAAGCCGATGGAGATCTACTGAAGGGTTTCACAGTACTGTGTGCATGGTACCTGAACATGATGGTGTTCTCTCTCTGGTGTGTAGCAGAGAGTGCAGAGTAGCACATTTTACAGGTAGACTTAGTGCACTGAGCAAAGGAGGCGAATGAATAACAGTGAAGAAAGATGCTGCCCCTTATCAGTCTGGGACAGAGTGGAGACTTTTACAGTACTTTTCTAGAGAGGCATCATGACATGCCAGGGATGTTTTCTTTTTAAAGAAATAAAAATATAAAATGGTGCGGAAAGTAACTGATTGTGAATCTGATACAAAACTGATACCAAATCCAATCGCCCCCGATAGCAACTATATCACCATCACCTCTCATACTGTGGCAGAAGGACTCAGCAGCAGGTGGGAACCAGACACATTTCTCTTGCAGTTGTCTGAGAACAAATATCATGTCTGTGGTACTCCTGTTGGGTCTAAAATCACCTCGGCTTTCAGGTAAAATTCCTTCTGCTATAGCAGGAATTAGTCTGTTCAAGAGTAATCTTGCCAGGATTTTACCAGCAATGGAAAGCAAAGTGATCCCATGGTAATTTGAACAATCTGATTTAGCTCCTTTCTTCTTATACAAAGTGATGATGGCTGCATCACGAAGCTCTGATGGTAGTTTGCCTAATTCCCAACAGCTCACCACAAACTCATGAAATTTAGCATGGAGTGCGTGACCCCCATATTTCCACATGCTCCATTCATATTTATCATGAAATACTTCAGGTTTTGAGTGTACTGTACTTTGTATGTACTTACTGTACAGAATATAATCACTGCAAGCCATTTGCTGATTTGTTCTGAATTATTAAATATTTTATGCTATTTTATCAAAATTGAGTATGAAAATAAAACCAATCTTTTAAGAACCTCATATAGCAAACAATCCATGTGTGAAAGCCAATAAAAAGCTTTAATGCTTGGACCATCAGCTTCCATGGTCTCTCATACAAGTTCTATTGTACAGAAGCCAGAACTGGAGTTTTAACTTAAGCATTAACTCAAATGGATATTAATCTCTTGGGTGCCATTTGGAAAGCATGCTGAGAGGTGGAAGACAAGAACACAAGTGCACATATTGCATATCCACAGGGCAAACCACTGCAATACTTATTAGACTTAGACTCTTTGACCTTGTGCATAAAGATGTGAAATGAGGCTTGAAATAAAAGAGAATGCAGTGTGATTTGCAAGAGTTAAAGGAAAAAGAAAGGCCTAAAGCAAAAAAAAAAATCCCCAACAATCCCATAATAATCAGAAATCCAAGAAAACACCCCCCAGCCAAATATTTCTACTTAAAAAAGAGCAAATTTGTCACTAAGTTGCCATTTGTTTCTCTAGTTCCAAAGGTTACCATGAGTCCTGAGTGAGTACAGCATACACTTATTTTCTGAACTATAGACAAAAGAAATTATTTGGAGTCAGTTGTAATTTCATTAAGTAAGTCACAGGATGTTTTTGTCAATCTCACCATCTGATTTTGGAGTTCAGAAATAATTTGCACAAACAAAATTTGGTGGTTTTTAGCTTTGTGGAAACAGAGGACAATGTAGAATTATATGTTAGCTAAGATATTTTGAAATTAAACATCCTTTGAAAAATGTATGGGAGGGCAATACCATGAAGTTCTAGAAATATGTTAACGGCATAGCTTCCTTAGCTGGTTTGTAGTGCTCTTGTTTGTTCTTCAGCTGTACAGCCAAAGACTTGCATGATCAGTGCGCCTGTCCTCACACCTGTTTGATGATGTCCAAAGAGATTTGTGATGGCAAAGACTTTCTTTTTCCTTTTTCCCTCTTCTGAAAAATACATCTTATATTCCACTAAAAATGAACCACAGGATTATATCAGCTAAAATTTTAGCTTGCGAAAATTGACTTAAGACTTTGGACCTATGAAGCAGATAGATACACTTTGTTGCATTTAGTGATGGATACATTTGGTAAAAGATAAATTTGATAAGAGATTAATTCCCTTGCATTCTAGGTGGTCCTCAGAGCTTAGAGGGCTAGGGATGGCTGAACTTCTCTCTTAATAGGCAGGAGAATTTTTGCTGTAACTATAGGCCCAACACCAGGTGCATGAACAGCTTGTCTTCTGCAGGTCCAGCTGCATTCAAAAGAGACAGTCAATGGCATGAATAGTACAGTTTATTCATACAAAACATATACAGTTTCTTTAAGATTGCCAGCAATAAATGCACTGAACTGCAGAACAGCTATAGCTCTAAAATACGACTGCAAGCACAAGCTTTATTTTCTGGGGAAGCACTCAGCATAGCTGAGCTCATGAATCTAACCAAAAGGTATCCCTTTTGGAAGGTTTGAGGAGGACAAATCTGTCAATCTGTCCCTGTTATTTGAGACATGCTTATACCTCAGTATCTACTGTTGTGCAGAGTGTGTGGTGGGACGGTGATCAAGCTATCTTTCCTTGTGGTCAAACTGTTGTTCCTTATCAGCTGCACAAAACATTTCTTCCTCTAGGTGTAACCCCTTTGGTCAGCAGTAGTGCCGTGAGAAGTGGAAGAAAAGGGTCATGCAGCCTGACTGAACCTTGCTCCACCTTCCTCCCCAGTGCCATGGCAACACAGACCATGGCCTGCTGCCCAGCCTCCATGTTCACTCTGGTCACCATGTGTTTATCAGCAACATTGAGCTTTGCCATTTTCCACGGTTTTGTGCTTCCAACACACTTCTATTCACTTCTCTGTAGGAACTGCAGCCTGTTAATCTATCTATTCCAGAAGCTGACAGTTAACTAATTTGTCTTCTCCAAACTGATGTTGTTTTTTGAAAAATACTGTGAACACTGTTTGGGAAGCAGCACCCTTCTGCTATTAGAAAATGGACACATTTTTTCTTAAGGCTTTTTTTACTGAGCAAAGAGTTTCATTTCCCAGCCCCACATTCTTTTTGCCTGGTTCCACTACTGCTAGACTGAGAGAATCAAGTCTCTTTTTACCTCTAAGTGAGTATAGAAGTTAAGCTGGATGAAACAGAGCTATTCCTCCACTCACCTGCCAAGAGGTGGGCAGCTGAACTGCAGTAAGCTCCCAAATTTAAATTCAAATGCTTAGACAGCATCAAGTCACAGAGAATTACTTTATAAAGACATTAGCTCCTTTTAAGTAAACCCAAGTAATATTTGAAAAAAAAGCAACTCACACAGTATTTTCTTCTTCTGAAGAAAACACTTCTTAATTCTTCATTCATCTTGAATAGGGCTGTAGGTGTGGAAACAAACACTATCTGAAAAATTTTAGTAAAGTCTCAGTGAAAATTTCATATCAAGCAGAGCTGTTGTCAGGAAAATTATCTTTCCGTCAAGTCATGGCAATTTCTGGGTGAAATCCATACATTTCTGGGATGTGACTCCAGTTTTTCACTGAAAGATAAAAATTATCCCTGTGGTCTCTCCGTCAGCCTTATGATAAGTATAGGGAAAAATATTTGCCCCCCAAAAGGATAGTCTACGCTCTTCCAGTTTCAGTTTATTGCAGTTTTGTTTTGGTTTGGGTGGGTTTTTTTGCCTGTATTTAACCCTGAATAGTAAAGGAAATGGGCATGGAAGAAATAGCCCATGGAAAAAAAAATGGTGGATGAAAAGCTTGTAATGGACAATAACAGCAATATATGTTTTGTGTGAAAGGCATTAAACCATAACACACACAAAAATATAGTAAAACAGTACAAGCATTGTTCCTACAAAGGCAGAAAAATTAAGTGGTGCAGATATTCAGCTACAGCCAGTGCTTTTTATTAAAGCATGTGGTTGGTGTGTATAATGTCTACACAAAAATAGCCTTACAGAATTATAATCATTATGTAAAACATGCAGGCATGGCTTAGGAAGGTTAAATATTCTGAGTGGAAATCAAACCCTTTCAGATATCAGGGGGAAAAAGCGATTTTGCATAGTCCTCCCTGAAACTTGTGATACAATGACAGCAATTTGTTCACCACATGCAGTATTGCATACACAACAAGTCCATTAAAAGAATTTTGAGTGCCCTGATTATAAGTAGCAAGGAAAAGGGAATGAATGAAAAAGGTAGATTCCATGGCAATATTCTAAAGTGTTACACCTGTATGCAGTTAGGGAGGTTTATGCAACTGAAATGAAGCAATCCGAAGAAAGGAAGAAAAGAACCATTAGAAAGCTTATACAATCCAGACTGACACTTCATCTTGGACTATGAAAACTTAGTATCAAAAGCAAATTCTCAGAAGAAGTTAATGCCTTTTAGAAAAACAAAACAACTCCTCAGCCGGCAGAACAAGAGGATAGAGATCATGAAAAATAAGCAATCATGTATTCTGTGCAGGAGCTTCTGAAAAGCATCTAACCTGCTCTGATATCTGAATACTTTATTATGAGCAATTCAGTCAGAAAACAAGAAAGAAAACAACAAAAAAACCCCATATACAACAATTGTCAGGCTACATGGGAGCAGGGAATAGGCCTGTTGATCATCCTTTCCAGCTTAGCTAAAATTTCAAGTCACGCCCATTGCCCATCATTTCCAAAAACTGAGAAACTGTGTGGAAGTGATGAAGGTGAGAAGAGGAAATAAAATGTTGGCATTAGAAGAGATACAACAAAATTTTGGCAGGGACGCTTCTGATTTTGTGGATAACACCAAATTGAGTGGGAAGGAAGAACACACATTAGAAACAAGGCTGAATCCCTGGCAATAAAACATGAAAAAACGGGCTAGTCAAAGCAGTCTTTTTATTACAAGCTCAATAGAAGGTGAATACCATGTCCGAGCACTTTCAAGTCATCTCAGTAAAATACAGTGTATTGAACTGAAAGTCTTAAAATACTACTTTTATGCCATGCTTAGTATCCAAGAGTAAGTAGCTTTAATATTCCCAGGACAGTTATAAAACACTTTCTCTGCAACATTTACTAAAATGTTGACAGAAGCACAGATGGGAGACAATATCAGATCTTGCAGTCTCTTGTCTTCATGTAAACTTTAAAGGATGTGAAGGAGGTTTGTTTCCCTGCTTTCTGCAACTCCATAAGAAGCTTGTCGGGCTCTGGATCAAAATATAGTAGAGATTATTTAAAGCTAGTATGATGTATGAAAAAAACATGAAACTACATGCTTTGCTACACCTTGGGGTAGCTGAAATGAGAACCTGTGCCATTTGCAAGAAGCCTGATGTAACCTTAACCAAAAAAAGGCAAACAACTCCACTTTTAATCATGCACCAAATTATTGATTCAGTGCAATACTGACATGCATTTCAATGCCTTTTCCTCAATACGGGCAAAGTGAAACACAGGCTTAATGACAGGTTTAACAAAGACACTAGATGGAAACCTGGATTCTCAGAGCTGTGCAGGAGTGACAAATCCTGGAAAGTCAGCCTAACACACTGGGCATCACAGCACCTCATCGTAAATGAGCAAGGATATGATGTATGATCCACTGAGAAAGTGATGAGTCTGTGGAATGTACTCATCACTCTTTCTGGGAATGTCAGTATTTCCCTCTTCGAATCTTCCCTGTGCATCTCACTTTATAATAAAACTCCTGCAAGCAAAGGAGAAAGGCCCAAGAGAAAGAATAAGGTCAGGCATTCAAAATAGCACAGGCACTACAAAGAAAAAGCCCAGAGCTACAGCAATGTTTCATGAGACAAAGTAAAAATTACCTGAAAATTTAGTTATAGCAACAATATTTCATAGCATTCACCCTTTATTCTTAAATACTCCTCTGCAGAAAAATAAGCAACATACTTTCTCTTTTGATTGTTCCTTTTTACATAGACTGTCCATTCTTAACACATGCTCAGAAGATTTTTGTGATTAAACTTTGTACTTTTTGCACTCTCCAGTTGTAGGCTATGTAGAGAAATTATTCTATTCCTTTCTCATTTTATGTATTAGCTTCAGTTTAATACGATCAGTCTGAAGAGACACTTGTAGTATTTCTGGCTGGCATAGTGGAAAATACCTTTTATGGCCTAATGCACCAATGTGTACATAACCCTTTACCCTTATGCTGCTTGTTTGTTACTTTTTATAGTTATTTGTGTGATTATATAATTAGCTGACCTAGTTTATTAGGTTTGTTCCATCATTTGCTCCTGGATCAGAACAAGATCATAAAAAACAGTGAAAGAAAAGAAGCATTTATTTCCATATAGAGTGACTCAAAACGTTTCCTCTATCAGATTTTTGTAAAGAAGCTGTAGTAGAAGAAAAGAAATTTTGATATGAGATTTAAGCATGAGATATTCTTCACCTTACAGAAAGTGGGTATTTTTCCTCTTTCTTGAAAATTTTGACTTAAAAAGGAAAAAGTGATATTCCAAAATAATTTACACATTATTTAAGGTACTGAGGAAAGCTGGAAGCTCATAAAAACTCACGTGACTGAAGCTCTAGTGTAGCAGTTAATGAAAAGCTATAAAGAATGTCAGCACTTACTAACAGTCATTTAGCTTGCTCCATTCATATTTTCAGCAAAAATAATGGTGATGGAAATTATACCATAGATCTGAACATTTTTCCTTGTCATCCAGTACCCTGTTATTTTGATTATTTGTTATTCTTTCCACTAGTTATTTCTTGTGTGTCTGATCAGCATGCAGTACTAGTTAGATCTGCAGGAACTGCCACAGCATAAATGTCAACCATAAAGAAGAACCTTTGAAATGGACAATTGGGAAGTAATCTGTCCTTGAGGAAATTAACTCCCTAATTCTTTATTAGTGGCAGATGCTACCAACTGATCTGGAAATTCAACCTAAGCAAATCACTTCCCATTCTGCAGGTTTTCCGCTGTATTTGAAGCTAACAATATAAAATACAGCTTTTCTGGAAACAGTATTCCTGTAACATATTATGGGAAACTATAATCTTGCTGTACTTTTTGTATAACATTTTAGAAGATTATATTAGTGCATCCTCTGTAAGGTGCTTTATACCATTGAATTTTCTTCCCACAGAAAGAATATCACTTATGCACTGTAGCTTTTTAGAATAATTGTTATGGAAGTGAATTGTTGTACTCTTACTAAAATTCTTCAGGAAGTTTATCTAAAGACCTTCTAACAGATCACTTAAAGGACTGGAAATATTTCTGCATTAAGTGCTAAATATTCACTTTTAGAAATCTCTTCTATGTAGAAAAAGTTCATGTGCCACTTAAAGGAAATGGATTCTTCCAGTATTAACTTGAAGTAGAGAAAGAGTCATTCCCCCTCCCTCTTCACACAGTTTAACTAAAGACTGGCTCATTTTCCAGCCCCAGTGTTCTTTATAAAGCGCATACATTTATCAGGTTTAAGTTTAAAAGTGTAATTCTGCAATGTACTTATAAGGACATAGGTAGGCAAGTTTCACAGCCAAAGATCTGTCTCCTGATAAATCAAATGAGATGAAATTCATTGTGGAGCTACAAGGAACTAACTAATTTGCGTAAAAAGAGCACAGGGCACAGGTTTCTGTGACTTCCTTGTCTGCTGGCAGTACTAACTCAAGCCATTCCTTATGAGTACACCAACACTTTCAAGCTGGTGCCTCTATCATTGCAGGAAGAAAACAGCAGTGAAAGTAAACTTAACATTTAAAAAATAAGTTAAGAACCAACCTATCTCCTAAGCAGAAAAAAAAAACACAAACAAAAAACCAACTATCACTTTTTATACATGATATCACACTTCAGAACGTTGGTTTAAAAATGACTTTAAATTATTATATGAGAAAAGAGTTTCCTGGATTTAATTTTTCACAGAATCATAGAATCGTTTTGGTTGAAGGAGCCCTTTCAGATCATCAGGTCTAAACTGTTAACCTAGCACTGCCAAGCCACGACTTAACCACGTCACAGAATCACTGCAGCACCACATCTGTTTGTCTTTTAAATATCTCCAGCATTTTCTTTGGGCAGCCTGGTCCAATGCCTCGCAACACCGTGTTGTCCAGGTGCTGATGGCATGCTCAGGCTCCATGCACTTTCAGAGGAATCATAGGATTGTTTAGGTTGGAAAAGACCTCTAAGATCATCAAGTCTAACCATCAAAGTAACACTACCATGCCCACTAAACCATGTCACGAAGTATCACATCTACATGTTTTTTGAACACTTCCAGGGATGATAGCCCCACACTCCCCTGAGGAGTCTGTTCCAATGCTTAACCACTCTTTCAGTGAAGAAATTTTCCCTAATAGCTAACCTGAACCTTCCTTGGTGCAAATTGAAGCCATTTCCTCTTGCCCTATCACATGATAGGATTTATACGTTCATGAGAGAACCTTCAGAAATGCACAAAAAACCACAGAAACACTGGAATAATTTCTTAGCCCTTGTTGATGGTATAACACTTCTGCAGAGCTCCTGTGACCACTGTATCAGACTGTGCTACTCCACCTTAACAAATTGTTTGAAATCTTGTAAATAATTAAGCTGTATTTTCATTCTAGCACCCTGGTGTCATGTACCAACCTATTATGCTTTAGCTTTGCAATAAAATATACAAACTTATTATGCATAGTATGAAGTAGAAACCAGGAATATAATATTACTGCCTTTCTCTCTGCTGCTTACTTAGATGATAAAGTCTTCTGATAGGGATTTGTCTTACTTTACAAAGTATTTGCCATCTCTGGCTAGGAGACTAATGAATAAACAATAGTAATACATAGACTTGACTCATTTGCCATGAGTTTATAAGGTTACACACAGTAAATATAAAGTAAATAAAATTTCAATGTAGTTTAATACGTATACTGGTTATGAGACACCAAAGAATACTATTTCCATTGCCCATATATAAACAAATTGTTGCAGGGCACATGAAGTTATTTTTGCATTGAAGATGCATTACAGAAGATTACCTCACCCATCATGTGCCAATGGTTTTCCTACCAGAAGCCACTGATTAATGCAGGAGCTTTCAGATTTGGAACATGGTAAATTTTTCATCACTTCACACTTCTAATAGAAGAGTATTTATTTCAAAAAGACAGGGGAGATGTGAATAAAACTTTCTTATGCTTACATGCTTACAAGAAATTTCAACATTCAGAACGCTAAAACTTTGGTCACCTGGACCAGGCTAGAATGACACAAAAGTTCTCCTGTCTGGTTTATTTGCACTAATTATCAGAACAACTTTTCTGTCACAGTTTATCTGCCTGATAGCTTTAGCTGATCTCCAGTTATCAGTTGAAATTTTTAGAGCATTTCTCAAAGATGAACTTATGGAGCTACTGCTGGGGGCCTAAGAATGTAAAATGCTGAAATAAGTACATCTTTCATTTAGCCTCTTAAATTGTGAGTCTACTGACACATAATCTTTCATACTATCATACTGTAGTGCAATCGATACTAGTAAAACTGGTTTAGGAAAGCAAATTATAGAAGTCAAAAGGGATTGAGCAAATATATCTAAGGACCTGTGAGTTCGTCTAATTGCATGAAATCTTCTCTTTCAGATGGTACTGTTATTGACAGCTTTGCCAGTTGTTCCCTTAGCTGTTGGTTGGGAAAAACAAAACAAAACAACCCAAAACCTTTGCAAAGCTAGGACATATGTGCATTGATCTCTGAGCCAACTGTAATGCAGGCTGGATACAAGAGGAGAGAAAGAGGCAGTGCATGGAGCATGGTGGGCAGTACTCTCCTGCAAAACCTGTGTAGCAGCATAACTGCTAAGCATTGAGCAAGTTTTCATGGATGAAGCAACCTCTTTTGTACCTGCAGTTATTAATGTATTTACTGTATAAACAGTGGATTTTTTTATACTGCAGAAATCTGTGAAATTTTTCCAATAGGTGCTAAAAATGGTTAAACATTAAAACCTTTTGCTGGCTGTTCACCTTGTCTCAGAACCATTATATGTGATTTCCCTGATAAACATTAGAAGACATACTGGTATCACACCCCGTGGAAGGTTTTCTACATCAGGGTTTCTAAACACTGAAATATTTTAGTACTATGAATCTGGATTTTTTTTCTCCTTACTGCAACATGTATTCTCAGAAGTGTCTATCTAGGGAACTCTCACCTTCATTGTGCCACTCCTACTGGGGTGTGCAGATAAGTAGGCTGCTCTTATTTATGGAATGTAGAACATTTATTATAAGGTGGGAGTATGTTTCTGATATAAAGATCACTGGAAGAAGCTCTCAGTTCCTTGGCTCTGCCTCTGCAGTCTGCTGACTTTTCTAAAAGTGTGTTGATGGGACTGATGAACTTTTGTGATCTGACACTGCATAGGATAGCAGCAACACAAACTTTTCCTGTAGAGATATGTTCCAAGAAGACCAAGAGAAGTGCTAGTATTAAGTAATTGCATTGCATTGAATCTCTTCGTAAAGCTGGTTTATCACACATATAAAAGTATTACAATCTTTCCTCCAATTATTTCAAAGTGAAGTACTTTGAAGGGCTAGTAAAATCAGTATTTAGCAAACTTTTTATTTTGTAGTTCAAAACTTCAAGCTTGGCATAAAACACATTATCTTTTGGGAGTGAAAATAACTTTACACAACAGGTTCAAGTACAGCTTTCTGAGTCATTCTTTCTTTTACTCCTTGCAAAATACCAAACTGAGGTAAAACTCCTTTTGGTTGATAGACAAAAGGAAATTACAGCTGTCTGGAGTTCAAAAGATTTGCAATAAAATGTGAATTATGATAAAAATATACTGTTTGTTCTGAAAGCCTCAACAGTTCACAAATTAAACAACTGTATGTTTCTCTGCATGTTTGAGACTGCTTACCTTTTCCTGGGCACATATATTCCTGCACTATAAAGTGCATTTCCCTATCTCTGCATTTAAAATTGTTTTATTGACATCTTGTTATACACTTACATCATGATTTTTTGTGATACTCTACCAATTTAGAGTAGATGAGAGTTGGCTCCATTGAAATGATTCATGAGGGCAGTGGACAATGTTAAATACTTACAACTGTTGCATAAGTAGTCACATCATTTGTTAATAATTTGCTGACAATATTGTGGGAAAAAGTTGCTCCATATGCAGAATATACTTTGTTTGCTACCCTGGGTAAAATGGAGACCAAGAACATATAAGCTTCTACTTAAAAAGAATGAAGCGAGTATTTGCTGATGGTGCTACAGTATTTATTTTTAATTAAACAAGTGCACTAGGGTTTCACTTTTGAATTGGATTTTAGGATTAAAAAGTTGTTGTTCAGATTTCATGTAAGGATATACTGGCAATGATGTTCATTCAAAAAATTTCTCTCCTATTTTAAATGATTCATTATTGCCTACAAAACAAGTGGATTAAGGTGACCTAATTCCCCGTACTTTGAATTTAGCTTTTGATCACATTTTCAGCAGTTTTTACATGGTGGAGCTGCTAAAGTCCCTGGCTGCAGTGTAGCTGCTCCAGCAGTTGTTGTGCACATGTAGGGCAGAAGGTTGTGGAAACTGCAGTAGCAGATTGGGCCAGTAACCAGCAAGATCAGGGTGCACTCTCCCGTCTGTAAACTGACTCTCCTGTCAGTGCTGTAAAATCCAGCACTGGATTTTACAAACATGTTTTCAAACAGTCAACAAGCAGCTATTTAACTATCTGCCCCGAGGCTAAATTGCTTTCTCTTGCCACTTTGATATCTGCATGCACTTCGATGTGTGAGAGACTGGTATTATACCTAAAATTTTGAACTTAGAGCCCAGCATGTTTTAATTATTGTAAGAGCACACTCTGTGCTTCAGAGTCAAATACATATTGTGCTAATTGGCTCCTCACAGCTGGGAAAACAATATTTAGCTTCAAATATGTCCACTAAATGTTCTACTTTTTTATTTTATTGGCTTTTCCTTTATCCTTGTGTAGTCTTGTGAGAGTATTATATTGTGCTCTGCTGAATACTGTAAACACAGTCTCTGTGCCACTTACATATGCCACCTTCTCTAAGGTCATCTTGTTCCTGACTATTTGTCTTTCCTCTGAAGTAATGGTCCCAGTATATGGAGTTTTGCTTGACAGTGGTATCCCATTGCATGCCTATGGCCACACTCATCACCCTTCTCTGACCTCATGAGTTCCTGCTATATGCTTCTAGGTGTAGGTTAATGAGGGTTAGATGAGAAATGGAAATCTACCCTGAATTTTTGCTTGTTTGTTTGTTTGTTTTTATAGAGACATACAGTGGGTTTTAAAGCCATTTGATCTTTCTCAGCATCTTCTCATTTCCTGGTGCCCTGAGACTACATCTGCAGGCACATGTGTGTCTCAGCCAGACCTCTACCCTTGGGACCAGGATCAGTGGTCTCAGATCCTACTCTCCACAAAAGTGAAAGTGCCTGGTCCAGAAGGAGCAGCCTCCTGCAGCTCCTGGCAGGACCCCAGGGCTATATACAGCAGCTTTGACAGTGTAAGCTCAACAGATTGAGCCTTCTTCACATGACCGCCACTCATTTAATAAGGCCTTTTCAAAGCAAAAGTCTAGTTCATCTTAAACACTGCTAAATGGTATATATGACACAGTGTTTGGCCACCTTTATCTTTAAGGTCCAAATACCCAGACAATGTCTCTTCTGCTGGGTTGACTACAAGCAATCATTAGCATTCAGCCCAAAGCTCAGATTTACACTTTCTAGATAAGAAGCAAGTTGCTTGTACTACAATGCCACTAGATCCCTACAGAGCTATGTAGGAATAAAATCACAGCATACCAAAGGGAGTATTTATTTCAAAATGTATTGCCTTAATCATAATTTAATTCGATAGGATAAATAACATCAGGATAAAGAAAAAAGTGGAAGAATGATTGTGCCCAGGATATTGAATGCTAGAGACATACATTTTCCATGAACACAACTCATCAAAAATAGACTAATATTGTAATAGCTTTTTTATCCAAACTAGGAAACAGCAGTCTGCAGGCAGCGTTCATAGGACTGCCTGACAGAAATACATTACTATTTCTATGACCGTGTTTCTACTAAAGATTAAATGTAACTGTTTCAAAATGTCATTAAATGCTAGAAGTGATTTTTTTACTTTTAATGAGCCTATTGTAACCTTGATGCTCAGAGTACATTCTTGCTAGACTTCCTCATTACATTTTCAGTAATAACTGATATTCCCAATGCAATTTTCCCCCTGAAAACTCCTCCCAAGTCACTCGGTTCATGATGCTGTTCTAAAAAGAAGGCATTAGAATGTGTAAATCAGTGTCTAATCATGGATAAACCTAACAGCACAATTGGGCTGGCAGTCACAGCAGAAATGTCTGGATTTGAATTAAATACTTTAGGGGGCTTTATTTAGCATGTATACAATGATAGAGACATCCAGATTAAGCATCCAAAAACTTGGGGAGGAACCATAGTTATGTTTGATACCTTGACTAAGACACAGCCTTTTTTATGTACAAAACCAAGGAAACCTGTTAAAGAATTTTTGCTCTAGAATTGCTGATTTTGTGACAAACTCTTTGCCTGAGGTCTGCATATTTCTAAAGTCACCAGGAACTTCAAATTTAATTGGAGAAATTCGTTGGTAGCCTTTACTGGCAAGAGTGAGACTTGAACTTGGAGTTGAGCTTGGTATTTGGGTATAGAAGTAGTTTTAGCTACTGAATGGTCTGTGCTTCTTACTATGATTAATAAGGTGTGTTTGCCCTTCAGACTACTAAAAAAACGAGGGCTTTATTTAGATTTATTTATTTCTGTTTGTAAAAAGCCGAGGTCTGCCAGATATAGAAGCAATACCTTGGATATAAGAAAAGGGAAGCCAAATTGGGCTTTTAATATTAAGACTTCTGAACATGATGATGAAAAACCTCTGTACTAGTGAGCAGGGATGAAACACAGGAAAATAAGAAGAATTCTTGGGTAAAAACAGAAAGCCTTTATTAGCAGCTCTCAGGAAATTCCTGTTTTGGTTTAATAGCTGAACATTCTTAGGGGAATACAGGTATTGATCTTTTTTCTAGTCTCTGCAATGTCCTCTACTGTAATAATCTCTATGTATAACAGAGCCTGAAAGGAAAATCCAAAATGGAGCTCAGGATCTTCTGTCTGACCCACGCTATAAGATGGCTAGGAAGAAAACAAAGCCCTCATATATGAACAAATTTATCTTAAATTAACAGCTCTTGTGGTTATTTTTTAAAGTCTTTGTTATTGCATACATCGTCTTTTTGTTTAATCTAATGTAATTTGTTACACATAAATGGTAACCTCTAAACTGTTTTGTCTTTAGTAGAGAACAGACACTGATTATGAAGCATAAAATCATGTGAGTACCCAAACCCATTGATTCATTGCTTAAGCTGTCTTGTAAACTTGCTTATGAAAATAGTGGGGAGTCTCTAGCCAAATGCCTCACATGGCCATCAGAATTAAGGAGGGCACTTTCCATGCTTTGTGCTTTCTTAGGTCTTTTTAATACCACAAAAAATTATAAACTGGTTCTTAAGAAAGCTGCAAGTGCCTGACATGATTCCTGCAGCCATCCCTGTGTGGATAATTTGGAAAACCTCTCTATGTATAATCTAGGGAATTAGCTGATACTATGAATCAATACAAATAAAAAGTGTAAACAACTTTCTTAATAGATAAAGATTCACCATTTTTTGACAACTTTTGGGTTAAAAATCATTTGTAAAACCTAAATGACTGAAGAAAAACACATCAGGCAAGCTGAAGCCTACAGAAAGTTTTCTTGAAAAGCCTTTTTGCAGGGTGTGGTGGCTTGGGAGTGGCAAATTCCCAGACATAGTAAAATGAAGCCATATGTGAGTTAGGTGAAACATAAACCTGGAAAGACACAGAGTCAGCTCTGAGCCAGAGAAAGAATTAGGTGGGTATGCTTTCACAGGGAAATCTGAAGCTTGTATTTACATCTAGGGTGAAGTAAAGTTAGACTAAATAGCTGACCTAAGAAGTTTTGCAATTTTGAAGGAAGTCTTGAGCCTTGGGAGAAAGATCCTGGGAGCTAGAGGCCCGAAAGAATGCTCCAGTGCAATGGGAAGAAGGCCTCTAGGAAACTGTGGAACAGAGTTTGTGCAGTGCCTGTGTATCAAAGAAGCAGCAAGATCCAGCTCAACTTTACAAGAAGTTTTTGTATCAGCTTTCACTTATGCACCACTGAAAAATCTGGACAGGAAGGTCTGAATGCCCAAGAATGACATCCTGGCTAATTCCTTTAGCACCCAGGGAACAGTGAACAAAACAATCTGCCTGTTTTGTGCTAGTCTCCAAAGCTGCTAAGTGACACTGCTGGTGCCAGCTGGGGAGAGGAAAGGTCTGATAGAGACCGTGTTCCCTTGAGTATCCTGCATCTTGGGGTTCAGGCACAGGCAAGGTGACTGAGTGGGTGTCATGGTTTAACCCCAGCTAGCAACTAAGCACCATGCAACTGCTCGCTCTCTCACTCCTCCTCCGTCCCAGTGGGATTGCATAGAGAATTGAAAAAAAAGGAGCAAAACTCATGAATTGAAATAATAACAGTTTAAAAACTTAACTAAATAATAACAACAATAAAAATAAAATATAATAATAAAGCAATGAGAAGGATTATGGCAAAAAGAGAAATAAACCCCAAGAAAAGACAAGTGATGCACAATGCAATTGCTCACCACTTGTTGACTGATGCCTGAGCAGCAATTGGGCCCCCCATGGCAACTCCTCCCAGTTTATATACTGAGCATGACATCCTATGATATGGACTATCCCTTAGGATAGTTTGTGTCAGCTGTCCTGGCTATGGTCTCTCCCAGCTTCTTGTGTACCTGCTCCCTGGCAAAGCACGGGAAATTGGAAAACCCTTGACTTAGTATTAAGTGTTACTTAGCAACAACTAAAACATCAGTGTGTTATCAACATTATTCTCACATTAATTCCAAAATACAGAACTGTACCAGCTACTAGGATGAAAATTAACTCTCTCCCAACCAAAACCAGTCGGCAGTACCACACCCTGGGCTGGAGGATGGCATCTGTACTGCCACTGCTGCAATGGGGGCAGGAAGTGTGGGGCCATGACACAGGGGAAATCCTAAAGAGAAAGGCCCACAATCATAACAATGAATATTGAAGATCATCTGTGGTCTGAGCAGTACCAGCTGTGTACCATAGCCATACATGAATGTGATACCTAGGGTGGGCTCAGACCTTGCAACTACATTCATGGGAAAGATGCTCAAACGCATGGTGGAGAGGGCAGCCAGAGCATACTGCAAGAACAAGTAAATGCAGACGTAACCATATGGCAACCATCTCACTGCAAGTCACATTTTCCACACTGCTGGAGATTTTAGATACAAGACTCCCACTGATCCTAAAAGAGAAATAAATGGAACTTTTCTTTCCTGCAAACACTGCATTTTCCACAGCCATTTCACTAGGAAGGCCAGTGGCCTCCTTCAGGCATATATCTCGTACATAAACTGGTGATTTTCCACAAACGCAGCTGTGAGATGTGAATGGATGTAAAGTGTACACTGACCTTTTGCAACAACAGGTGTAGCCATGGAGCTCTAGTCAGTGCCCGCTTATTAGGTCCTCGAGTAGAGATTAATTAGATTCTATAATTTATAAAAGCTGCTGAGCTATGCAAGTCTATATCAACAAGAAATACTAGGTTCTGGGGTGTTTGCACTTGAGTAGCCAGTTAGGAAAAATATATCTGAAGTAATTTGCAGAGTAGATTATTGACCTCCTCGTCACAAGGAAATTAATATACCTGGTTTGGAAAAATGAGCAATAATATCTATTTCAGTAGACTTCTGAAGGAGTAGGGATGTGAACAGACTAACATTTTAAGATTGCTGTGATAATTTAGAACAACATTTTCTTGAAGTGATTTATTTTTCTAATATCTTGCTAGTCACCATGCTGATAATGAGGATACTAGGAAATATCAAACAAAATGTCTTATGTCCCCATGTGTAGTACAATTCACTTCTGTGAGAGTTTGCCTGGGTGTCAGGATTCACTTGCAGTTTGAATGACAGCCATATTTTATATATGATATATACATATTAAGTACAGGCACAGTCTGAATATCACTTGTGGTCTCCTGTGGCCCCTGGTGCGATAACTGTGTTGACAGCAGAGGGAGCATTAAACTCATTGCCCATGGGAAAGTGTGGGGAGTGAAACCCATGTTCCTATAATCCTTGTATGGGTAGGATGAGCTCATTAGCCTTCTGGCAGTCATCCTAGGAGAAGGACAACTCTAATTCCAAACCTGGGCAGATGGAGCTCGTTTAGCCCTGTAAGGCCTTCCATCTAAGAGAAGGACATTCTAATAAAACCTCCGTCCTAAGGACCTTGCTGCCAGCGTCCAAGCTTGCTAGGCCCTGGCAGATGAATCTTAGGACCAAAAGGTGGGTCCAGCTCTGCGCATGCTGTGTCTCACCTAAAACAAACCCATAGCGCAGGCTCGAGGGTGCTATCCGCTAGCCTCTTTTTATCAGTGCGCTTGGAAAAGGCGCTGATGAGGAGTGTGGATGGAGCCCTCCCTGGATCTTCGTTCGTGAAGCCTAGCCATACATACATACATACATATTAAGTTACACTGTATATTTCACACCTAGCAATTTATCTGGCAAGTTCAACATCTTTTTCTGCTCACCTAGTATTTGTGGGAAGATTGTAATTTCTCAGGTTATGTCTTATTCAGATGATCATGTACACTTTCTGCATGCAGCTCAGCAGACAGGATTGGAGTTGTGTGATCAATTGCATACAGCAAGATGAGAGACTACTGCTATATAATTGTTGCTCCCTGAGGCTCACATCCAGATCCCAGCAGCATTCTTCCCAGTTTATTGAGCTGTACTTAAAACGAAAGGAGACTCTAATCTTGCAGTGAGCACTCATGGGAAAAACTCTGACTGTTTTAAAAATATGGATGGCAATAAATTTGTTAGAACAAACCAGCCTTGAAAATGAATGCAAAGATTATGTCAGCATGACAAGGGGAACTTAACACAATCACTGTGGGTGTGTTCACACTAATTCATCCTATTGCATCCACAGTTTCAGTCAAGAACCTTTTAGCTGCCAATAAGAATTTATATTTAGTGTTTGAGGGGAAGAGCTGCCCTCCTCTAGAATACCTTTCCCATTTAACACATTTTTGTTTCAGAAGGTAGCGTCTCCTTTCTTGGCTGAATGGTAGACTTTTGTTCTAAGAAAAAAGTGGTGCTGCAAATGAGCAGAATGTGTTTGTGGCTGTACTGATCCTTGAGAAAAAACACACTTGAAAATGCTACAACTTTTTTTAGAATTGGACTGACATATGTGAGGATTCTCAGGAGAACAACAGGGGGATTTTTTTTTTTCTTCAGGAACTCAGAAATGAAACTGAATGGGCAGAGTACTTAGTAACACATCCTGTTGAGCAAAATGCCTTAGAGTGTTGACAGATTGTCAGTACTAAGTTTTGCAACATTTGACTGAATTCTGTAGTGAGTTTATTAAAGTGGTTTAGTGCAGGGTGAGCAAGTGCAATATGTGTTCCACCCATTTTGATTAAAACAAGGCAGAGCACTGGAAAGATGCCAGGAAGAAAAATATTAAGCAATCCATTCATATCTTTTTAGGAAGTTTCTACAAATACATATCTACTTCATGAGTAATGGGACATGTTGACAACAAAAAAGAAATTAGTAAATGAGCAGACAGCATAAAAACCCTCCTCATTTGTATTTAGGAGATCACAGTATAAGTATGTGGGAATAGCTGCTGACAAATAGTTCCCTGGGGGACTAGATACAGCATTGTTATATGAGGTCAGCTAAGCTGGGAGAGGGTTGTATGTCCATGTAAGGGTCTAGCAGGACAAGAAATGGCAATGGTCTTCTTTGCCAAAGGAACTCAGCTAACTTTAGCAAAGATTGCAACTTAGCATCATGAAAAATCCCCTCCAGATGTACTATTAAATAGCAAGATGAAATCCTGTTAACAGCAACCTGATTGTGTTTCAGCTAACTGGATGATTTGCTGGTTAGAGGTTTTGTCAGGAGTAGTTCAGTTAACAGACCTGATCCATGAGCATCCACTCAAATCATACTGGCTAAAATGGGCCTGTTGAATGAGCAGTTAAGAGACAATATTCAGGCTGCAGCTATATGACAAGTGGCTTCTTAGAGCTAAATCACATATTATTAGTGCTGACCTACAGTATTTTGCCTTGTCAGCTACTGGCAGAGTATCTTGATCATGTTCTACCTATCTCTGACAAACACCCTAGCTTCCTACCCTTATTTTCCTTCAGCAACCCATATAAACTTTGGTATGTCAATATCATATTTTGCATTGAGTGTTTATGAGAGATGAAAGTGGGTTTTTAGCTGAGCAAACAGTGCCCCACTTGGCTCTAAAGATTTCTCTGCATTGATGTTCTTGCTATTCTGACAGGAAGAAATAAAATTCCTGTGAGCATTTTGACACATATCACACTCTGTATACTTCTGGACATTATCCATTTAAGGCGTACAATAGTCTATTGAAAGGATGATTTTATTAAGTGTAGAAAAAATTGTCCTGCCACAATATTACTTTAGGCTGCAATACAATCAGGGTTTGGATTTGTTTTTATTATTGTTTTACATCACCACTGGTTGGAGGAAAGATTTTATGAATCTGTCAGCATCCAGAATTGTCAGGAGAGACAGGTTCAGTAGCATACATATATTCAAGCAGGATGCTTCAGAGGCAGGATAGCTGGCTTGTGCTATCCTGACAAAACTCAGCTTCTAAGCCTGTCTTGATGGCCTAGGAAAAATTGTGCCTTTGCTGGGAAAATGTGACAGTGGCAAGTACTTAGAACTGGGGTCCATGTAGCCTTTGTTCAGGCTAAAGGTGGACCCAAGCTAAAAAGCCCTGGTGAGAAGCAGACCTAATTTGCTTGTATACAGCACTGTATTAATACAATTATAGTGTTTTACTGAACTAGTATCACCACCTCAGGGACTGTTTGTGACATTAATTTACCAGCGAGTGCATAGAGCTGTTCTGGGTTCATTTATGCAGTTTACACCTGACAGTCTGGCTTTTTAATAACACCTCAAGGCTTAGCCTTGTGCTTATTGCTGCATATACTGCACCTGTAAGATGATAAACCTATTCACAGCACATTGCCCGTTCTAGGATAGGTCTTCTATAGGTCTCTACATCTTTTTTTTTTAACACTTTCCTCTAACAACAATGATGTAGCAGCCTGTCTGTTTTACAGACAGTATTTCAAACAAGCTTACTGCACATAAGAGTTTGACTTGCTCACATGTCGAACCATGAGGTTTATCTAATATCCTTCCTTTGACACCACTTTATTGTCTAACCTTAGGCAAATCACTTAGATCCTCCACTGATGAGTTTCCATCCCATTTTTAGACTTCTGAGATTCAGTGAAGAGCTCTTTAGAAGTAAAAGCACTTACTATTCTTTAATTGAATGTATACATTGATAAGAAATGTGTATGACTTGATCATAGCTAGATTCCATAATCTTTATTCATCCTAACTAGATTCTAAATTTGAATGGTTCAGATACTTCAAAAGACTATTAGAACATGCTCATTTATGTTTTGTGATAGACATTTTAAGAAAACTAAGTATTATTCTGAAAAACAATGAAGTTCACATCTCAACTAACTTATTACAAGCTTACAAATGTTTATGCAGTAACATGTAAATGCAAGAAAGTGTTACTCAGGGTTAAAAATACCACACATCTCTAAAACATAGGCACAGTGTAGGTCTTATGTCCCCTTTGCACCTGAGATTTGGAGGTCATGTGGTACATTTTATTCTATATATTGGCTTTTCTTGACTTTTCCCTTCTCACCCATAGTATTCTGTGTATTTTTCTAAACCTAAGTAGTAGGGCTCCAGACATAACCCTGTAAAAATCCGTCAGCTCAGTTCAAGTCAGATAATGCCCTTGGCTACTTTTATTTTCCAGTGTGTCACAAATGACCACTCATTTCTTGACAGAGGTGTCTGGGTCGGAACACACCCAGCTTCCTGCTGGTAGCAATTAAAATTACCATCACCCATGGGTAGATTTGAACTAAAGTATCAGCAGAAAAATGACTCTTGTAGCCAGCTAGGTCATGCATAACTAGTAAGGTATAAGCAAAGATGGAACTAGAAGGTGAACTGCATTTTACAAAAAAGTGAAAGAGAAAAAGGAGAAAAATTCTAACCTTGATGTCATATGAATAATGAAGAAATATTACCACAGACATGAGAACAGGCTAGTGTGATGCTGGGGGAAAAAAAGTGACACAAATGGTGACAATGGCTGTAACATCTAGGAAAAGTGACAGAGGAGCCAGGTAAAGTGTTTGGTATGCCAGCAGGGATATTCCTAAATCAGAGAATAAAAAGGACTGCTGGATCCTCAAAGAAGTGGTGAAGAAATCATTTCCAGCTGACACAGATTTCAAGCCAGGACATATCAAAAGGCACTTAGTTGATTTCTGTTAGTTTTATGAGTGAAAGTAATGGCAAATGGCCATAAATGGCAACAAAATAATCTTTTTTTTTTCAGTCTGTTACAAATCGGTGTTTAGAAATGAAAGAAACAGAAGATGAGCAATTACTTTTGGTCCAGCTTTCAAGGTTTCCAAACTGATTTATGGTCCCTCAACTGATCATGCAGCACTTTCTCTCTGCCTGCTACAGCCAGATCTATAGTAAATATTTTTACTTGCCTGTTGCTGGCACTGCATATGACATTGCATTATTACGCAGTTGCAAATGAGTGGGGGAAGTTGCCTTCACAACTATGTAAAGACAGTAATCCATAAACAAATACTGGTTTTACAGTATGAGCTTATTCTATGGAGAAGCATGAGGACTGTGCTCATGACAGTGAAAGTTGTTCTTATTTCTACATATCTTTTGCATTACTGTTCTGCTTACTTCAAAGCAAGGGTCAAATTAAGTACAAGCCTCTCCATAGCTGAGTATATTTTTCTTTATCTATTTAGATAGTTCAGGGTCAGATTAAGAAGCAAAATATTTGTTCAAATTATTTCGCTCAAAGTAATTCTACTGGAAACTGTAGAACTTTTAAAGCTGCCTAAGGCAAAAAAAAAAAAAAAAGAGAGGGAAAAAAAAGAAGGAAATGTTATTAAAAGGTGGTATGAGCTTTTAATCATGTATGATATTTTATTGCTTTCTATATTATTCCCTAGTGAAATTTATTCCTCTAAATAAGAGCGTATGTTCTACAGAGAACATACTGAAACAATTCTCTTTCTAGATTAATGATGCTTCTAATTTTAGTTAAATGAAGAAAAAATTAAAAAATTGATCCAGGTAATGCTTGGACTGAACTTAATACTTTTGACAAGTGTCTAGCTAGCTATACTGAAATGGATATTTAAAAAACCCAAACATATCACTGTGTGTTCTGTCTACTTTATGCTCAGTTGTTATGCCCACTGGTGTATGCATCCTGGGTACTGTAAAGCAAATGCCCACGTTCCTTCAGCAGTGAGTGAGGAAGAGAGAGAGGGCACCAGAATGCCATTGATTTACCTTGTCTTTCTGTTTGCTGTAGGGTGAATCTTGGACAGCATGCTTTGGCCGGATAGGTGGGATTTATATAGCTAAAATTAAGTTCAATAAATCCTGGTTTTGATGCCTGACCTCTAAAGGACCCTTCCAACTCTAACCTTTCTGTGATTCTCTGATTCTAAAATGCAAAATTCTGTGCGAATTGGATAGAAACACAACAAATGAAGAAAAACATAGTTCGTAATGAATGGTAGTAGTTTTAAAATGAGAAATTCTTCATTATATGTCTTGCTACTTGGTAACCTACTCTGCCACAGAGTTCTGCAGTGCTTGAGGTTCAATGTCATGATTTTTGAACCAACTTTCATGTTTGGAGAACTCATATATGATGGCAGAACAGCACAGACACTACAGGAGTAAAAAAAAAAAAAAAGCATGTATCTCTAGAAGATTTGGTTGGTTACAAATTCATGTGAAATGATGAAATGTAAGAACACTTCATCATCCAGTTTCCTTACCTGGGCTTTGACATGGCTGATAAATTAAATATGTAATGATTTCATAAGGATCTGCCTTGAAAAATTATACATGTAAGTTTACTACTTTATGGTTATTTATTAGTGCCACTTCAAGTTCTAAGCATAAAAAATGCTTAGTTTTTCTGTAATCTATCTTTCAAATTGTGCTCAGGAACACAGTGATCAAAAAGTTGCACACAGCATGGCAATTATGGTCATGATTTTCCAAGAAAACCTGCAAGGCAGTTTGGATGGTTAGTATGAGTGAATTAAACTCTGGGGGGAAAAAAACAACCAAACAGAGGAGAACATGTCATTGCTATGACTTGCCTCTGCTGAGCTCCCCTGCTGCAATGCAGAATTGTGCCAGATAACCACAGGTAGTGCAGCAAAGACTGAAGAGATAACTAAATTCTGGAAAGGTTTGTTTATTCAGTCCATAGGGCATGCACCAAATCACAGGTAATGAGGTGTGGTTTGCTATGGCTTTGTGCCTCATGGATGCCTTCTCCAGTGTACAGGAGACCCAGCTGACTCTGAGGGAATGAAGACCGAGATTGCTACCCTGCCCAGCTCACATAACCATGATACATAGAGGTATCTCTATGTGTCAAAGGCTCATGAAATCAAGCCAGAGGCTCCTAAGACAATAGCAGCCAACAGGGAAATATCAGGGAATCACCTTAAGCTAGGAATACTTTGGGCCTCCCCACTAGCCTCTAGAGTCACAGCTGTTACAGTTTTAAGACTCCAGTGGCACAACGTGAACCTAATGCTGTCATCCTTTACTCAGACTGGCATCAGAAGAACAAACGATTTCACGTCTAACTGTCTGCTTTACACTTCATACTTCTGCTCTCCTACATAGTGATGAGAGAGAGAGATGCTGGGAATGTAGCTTTTGTCTCTGGATCTGGACGAGATGACTGACTTTTTATACCAGGATCTGAAGGAAAATTTTATCCAGAAGTGCCTGGCTGTGAGTGCACACTGAAAGAAGTCCTGTTACATGTTCATGGATAAATATGTAATATTAGCAGTGTGACCCAAATATACTCTTGAAGTGTTAACCCTTACACATAATAAACCCTATAGACTAGAAGAAAAAATAATTTCATCCAATACAGAAAATGAAATGTAACAAAGCTAACCTGATAAGACAGATTCATAGTATAATTGCATCCAATTTTCTGAGTAAAATAAAAATTGCAATAGAGGGCTAAAATCCATTTACCTGTATCCATTAGCAGACAGTATCACTAAACAATCGCATTTACAAGGAGGAAGAAGATTTCTACTAATTTTGGTATCTTAGGATTCATATTCCTTTTCAGACTCAGCAGCCAATGTTATAATCTGCAAAGAAGTGATGGGTATGGGACTGTTCCTATAAATGGAGCACTGCAGACAGCAGGTCTCATCTTGTTCCACCTGCAGGAGACAGTGTTGTGAGTTAACAGGAGACAGGTTATGAGCCAAACTGTGTAAAGAGCTGCATTAGCCCAACCCTACTGATTTCAATGAAGCTTCACAGGGGTAACTGAGGATAGACTTGACACCCTACCTGAGAGTTCCTCAAGATAGATACAACAAGCATGAAAAGCCCTTGGAACTTTCTATCATCTTTTGCTCTTATTAATTTTTTTTAGGTATATATATCCAGAACTAGCTGTTCTTAAGTGCTACTGTTGTGAGAAAATATTATCACAATACATACTACACAAGGAACAATTTTTTTGTAAAGGTGACTGGCTGTAATTTGGGGTTATATTATTATATAATGTAGGGATTTTCTCCTTAAGGTCTCCATGGTGAAGCAAGTCTTTTCCCCTCAGGAACACATGCTTTTTGCTTTTTCCAAGGAAACAACTTCTGTGTTTTGCAAAGATAAAACTTCTGCCTCCAATTGGGAACTGGAAGCTGAATGTCAAAGGGTAAATTCCATGAGAGATGATGAGTGCTGATGGGCTTGAATTTGCACAATCAGCAGCATTCAGCCTCTCTGGGGAGGTAAAGTGGGGAGTCAAGGGAAGGAGGGAGACAATATGAGTTCAGGCCATCATCTCAGGAGGAAGGCTTGGGAAAAATACGTTCAGAATTTGGAGTTTGTCAATGGAATTATATGAAATGACTTAAACTATTTATTTGGTGGGTTTGTTTCATGTTAACAAGGAATGGTCTTTAAAAGTCCTTGTTTTGCAAAAAGAGGAGCTGGGTGTGGTTGGTTATAACACAGGGAGAGCTTATTGTTTTGCTCATTTTTTTGTTTCTTTGTTTTGGAAAAATAGTCCTTAAGGAATGTCAGAAAAAAATTGGCAAAGTAGGAAAAGGAGCAGGATGTGATTTTTCGTAGGGTTAAACACCTACTTGAAAATGCATAAGAACACAGCTGTATCCAGTGTTATATGAAATATGTGAATTACATGAGAAGAGAGTCTGCTAAAAGCTTGTCTCATGTGAATTTGAGCTTCAAGAACTATCCCTGAAGTGCTTTTGAACTAGAAGTAGCTCTACATGATAGCAATACCTTCAAGAACAGGAAACAGTGAGTTTCAGGCATGGTTATGTGTCCTACTGTACATTAAAGCACACTGAAAGAAAATTTTCAGCATTCTAAGGAAAGCAGTTGTGCGGTCTTATTTAGAAACATGTCCTGGTCCCCTCAAAATTAGCCGAAAATATCAGATTTTTGTGTATAGAGATGCACATACTTAAGCATACATGTATACACACACAAAAAGGGTATCCACAACAAAAGTAGAAGATGAAGATAAATAATCCTACTGGAACAACTAATTGATTAGGTTGCTCTTTCCTCTTTTTGTATGAAGTCTGGAAGCATAACACATGAAGCTATCTTTCCATAAGTTAAATACGAATATAATTTCCCTACCATACTATTTTCCCCCCCAGAAAATCCCTTCAGATCAGGGGAATTATGTGATGCAGACACCACATATAGGATGAAGACTAATGTATGTAAGCCATATGGATATCTAACCAAAGTCTAGAGGGCAGGAAGACCAGTCTTACCAAAAGAAGAAAGGACTGAGAATGTGTTCTTAGAGAATTGCATCCACATGCAGTGGTACAAAGTTTTGCAGAAACCTTGCTTTTGCAGGGACACTAAGTATCTTCTGACAGATTGTTAGGGTGTTTTTTCCTGCTTTCAGAGATTTTTAATGCAGCAGCCAACAATCTGGTTACCGTCATGCAAAACACTAGCACAGGCAATGCTCAGAAACCTTTCACATGGCAGGTCTAGCTGAGGTCAATGCTATGAGCCTTCCTGTAGCTCATTAGGTTGTAATGGAATCTAGAAGACTCTGTTTCCCCTGGGATTTTCAGCGAGGCAGCTGGTGTACATTCATTACCTTTTGTCAATATACACCTTTAGACTGGTGAAGACGTAACCTTATTTTCAACTTTGATTCAGAGAATTGGCATCTTCTGTGTTTCAAAGACAGCCTGGATCTGATATTTCCCAGGCCTACAACCAAGACTCCTTTCAACCTGTCCCCCACTGGGACAATACCATAGGATCAGCCTCTGACAAAAACAACAAATGACAAGAAAATGCTGCTAGTAGAGAAAGCCAGAAATCATAAGCCTTGCAAAACATTCTTAATTTCCTGGCATATTCTAGGAGTGAGAATTGGGCCAAAATGGAAAGACGACAGTTCTTCATCTATCAAAACCATTAGGCACAAGGAATCAAGAGCTGGCTCTTATTTTTGTTATTTGCAGGTGGGGAAGAACAGCAATATTCTGAAGAGTGGAGATTCCTGCCTGCTATACAACAGTTTAAAAGTTCATCAGTCTTACTAGTTTGCATCAAAATTGAGGGAATTGAGTTGTAGTGATAAAATCACCAGCATGACATTGTCTTGACAGAGGAATTTCTGTGAGAGATGTTGCCTGATGCCTTTTTGAAACTCATTCTGAGACTGAGAATTAGCAAGAGAATGCAGATAGTAATATGGATAGGAAACAATGGAAAAGGGATCATTTTCAGTGCAGAATGATTTTAAATTACTACTTTTTCAAAACCACAGTAAGTTACAACGAAGAGATTTTACTTTCTGCATGTAGGAGGAAACATGCTCCAGTTGTAAAGAGATCTAGTGTAAAACAGCTTCTGGAAAATGTATTATGCTGACATGCATGTGGGGACGGGAACCTTGGATTTTGTAGAGTATCTTTTTAATGTATGAAGAGGACTATTTAATAAAAATAAATCCAGATATTATTAAAGAGAAGCAAAGAAGGAAAAAACCTGCTGGTATTCATTTTATTGTAATTACAAGAGAAGCAGCTGAAGAAAATTAGAGAAGGTGGCTAAAGTTCAGAATATAGCCACAAAGGATCTTACATTGGCCACAATCCTGAAGATATCTAACTACCTGTGTAGTGTCCTGGAAGGATTAAAAAAAAAAAGTGTATTTTATGCTGCAATTTTTCATAGTCTGACAGCTCTGCCAGGTACATTACTCCATTTAGTCATGGAGGATACAGAGCCCAGGAGTGTTGTGATTAACATTTATAAATGTCCAGACAGATGGAAGGGCAGGTAAGAGCAGTGAATCTGGCCAGCTAAAAGTCAGGTTGATCAAGGAAGAGCAAAACACTAAATGTGGCATAATAAGCTGGGAAAATCAGCCTCAGTATTGAAGAATTAAAACGTCTGTAACACAGAACAAGAGTGATTAGAAACTATTTTATGATGGTATCTACATAATTTAAAAATACATATTTCTTGCATTCTGGAAGATATGAATTTTATTACAGTCATTATTGAGACAAGTGTAGAATCATCCTGAGAAGTCCAAAAATCTAGTGTATGTGCCAGAAATAGGGATTCATACTTAGTTCAGTCATTGAAATCATAGCTACAAAACTGCTGAAGAAATATAGCCAACCATCATATATCAAAACATGGAAGATGACATTTTTATATTAATAGGGAGAAATACTTCTCTCTTAAATCAATGACTAAGCTCACACTATTTATGAGTCCCACCCATAAGCAAATGAAGAATGTATTTTTTGTTGGATTATTTCTGTATAAAAAGCAGCACAGTTATTCTTGTGTAAGCTTACATTTTAATTCATCATTGTTGGCCAGAATAATTTTTTATCAATAGGAGTAAGGGTTTCTATGATAATGCAAATGCCATAAAGACATACAGTTATTCAGTGTAACAGTACAGGGAGTTGCATGCTTTTTTGTTGTGCATTCCTTTGAGAGACTATTCCAGTTTTCTGGTGTGGATGCTCAAGTGTAAAGACTTGCATGCAACTCTCAAGTTGTATGAAGTCATCTGGAATATAAAATAAGTCTAAAAAGCTGCTGGTGTTTCCCCGTGGAGTGGTGAACAAAACATTATATGAGTTATTTGAAAGGAAGGGTAATACTGCTAATAGTGCTTCAGAGGCAGGATGGATAAGAGCAGGAGAGGCTTTAAATTGTGATGGAGAATTAGAGTTCTTATTGACAAAAATAAATAGAACACCCTTCTATAGAAATAATGAGTTTAAATGGCATGTCTTTATCTGTCTTGCCAGTACCTTTCCTTTCATCAGGCACAGTCTGAAATTTACTTGTGGTCTCCTGTAGCCCCTGGTGCAATANTTCAGCTTTAAAGCAAGGGATGATTTGATGCCACACAGGGAATAACTTGGGACAGGGAAAATAGTTAATCAGTGAGCAGGAGCAGTTCTTTCTATCACATTTTTGAACCATTTCAAAGATTTTACTTGTCCAGCCCTGTTGGGTGCTTCCCTGGGAGTAGAGTGATTAGCTCAAACTCAGATTCCTTGCAGTTATTCAACTTATCACCAACAACCTCAGATCTGTCATCTGTTTCTTCAATAAATTAAAACAATCATTAATTAACTTGTTGAGAATGTTTCAGAGAAAGTCCATATCAGGCACTGTTAGACGATTTTGCCTAATGAGTTCACTAAAGTCCTGAAACCCTGAAGCAGACTGCCGGGTCAGGGTCTCACCTGTTAATGTGACACCAAGTGACACATGCTGTGTTGATTCTTGCCGAATGCGAAGATCCTTGAACAAAGGATCCACAGTGATGTGGCAAGAAAGTGTCTGAAAAATAGTCACCTATTTCAAAGAATTTGTTTCTGCAAAGAAGGCCATTATTTCACCATGTACTTCTTCCAATAGCAGAAGGCAATACTGGTGAAAAACCCACATTTGCTGCTTGCCACCACAGAGCTGCCCTTGAAGAGGCATTTTCCAGAATCAGCAACACGAGTTCTGTGTAGATGAAAAGTCTGCAAGGTATTTTTTGTATTAGATGAGGTAAGCTAAGTTTCCTCAGACCCTCTTAAGAAACAGAAAGGAAGTCTGAGGATCAGCAAAATTAGGCGCTGAGGCTGGAATTCAAACAATCAGGGCAGAACATGTGAATTTAATGAGGCTCTGCTTGACATCAGCAGGAGCATTGGAAGGCTACAGTATACAGGATTAGGCTTCAAATTAATGATGCAATGAAAAGGAAAAATGCATAATTTTAGGAAAGATCATTTTGATGATAGATTTTATAACTATTCATGGCATCTAATGTGAATTATCTGGATATTTTTATTGATGGCATTTATTAATACATTAAATTTTAAACTGTGCTCCAGAGGACGGTGTCATATACGCAGGAAACAGAAAGAGAGGTCAAAATCTTTCAAAACAGTCTGAAAAATAAGGATGCTTCATGCAATTAAAAGGTACATACAGAATCCAGCTAGTGCTATGTCACTGTTATAAGCCTACATCCTATCACAGGGCTGCTGCAACAACACAGGATTCAGTTGTTATATCAGATATTTTAAATTTTTGTGGTGTAACCAACATGAGAAAAATATCCTTTCCAAATGCAGTTTCCAAAAGAAAATTAGCTAAGTCAGCTTAAAATCCCCTTGTAGTCTCTTCAGGACTGCTTTACTTTTATAGTGCTTCTGTGGTCCTAGATTTGTGAAAAACTTCCACCATCATGCTAGTAGTTCACACTTGATTCCCTCCCACACTCAATGAAGACTCAATTGCTTCTGAAGCTGTAGTACTTCAAATAAAATTTTATTATGGTCACAGTAGGAATTTTCATCTGAAAACAAACCTGCTAGTTTTCCCACAGTGAAAGCAGGGCCTCACATCATAAGACATCAAAATTATTCATAGTGTGACTGAACTTACTGATTTGGAAGTCAAAGGTTTTTGTCCGATAAGGATTTAGTGGAGACTGTCAATTTTCATGCAGATGGACTCTTTAGCTGTTTGAGACCTTATCCTGTTTTGCTGTAAGGTAACTACAACAAATTTAGGACCTAAGGCAATCAGAGTTACCTTATATCACCAATAGTTGGAAACAGGGTCTATCAGATAAGTGAAGTGGCAGAAAAATTTCTTCTGCACTCTCATCAACATCCAGCTTTCTCTTTACCCCCCAGTAGCATTTTATCTTCAAGCAGTAGAGGAATAGGAAAACTCTGAATACTAAGGACAGTACCTTTATGCTGAAGGATTTTAATTTCCATACTGTTCTGTGGAATAATACATCAAAAACCTCTACATCAGGTAAAATGCACGCTGTGATTTGTATACTCTCCCACATAAAAAGGTTAGTAAGACAAATCCTGCTTAGCAGTCTAGATGTTCCAACAGAGCAGAGTTTTGTGAAATGTAAAGCATTCTCTTTAATCTTTATGATTTTGTGGAGCATCCAAAAATCAATGTTTATTTCATGCCAGCAGTACTGGTAGGACAGTTTTTGCTGTAGCAGTCTCTGATTTCAAATAGGGTTGTCTGTGTTTTTTGTCTTCAGAAAATTCTGGTCCAACTGCAGCAGATGCTTGCTAACTTTTTTCAGTATTTTACTTGCTAAGTTCAGAAGAATTAACTTTCTCTTGCTCTTCCTTATGCGAAAGGGTATGAAGAGTAAAGCCCTGAAAACCTCTCAAAGATTTCAAGTCCCCTGCAAAAACCACTGAAGAACTGGAATTTCTTCTTTTCAATAGCAGATAGCCGATGCCTTCTGCTAAATAACATGGAGTTTGGGTAGACATCTGGACCATTATTTGGGAAAATAGGAGGCTTTATCTACATAGCTGTATATTAAGTCAAGGATCCAAATTGAAGCTAGGGCATGTTTTCCCACCTCCAGCTCAACAGCTGCCACCTAGCTGCTTTACATATACAGATCTTCCCATAAATACTGAGTAACAGTATGTAATTTTTCATTTGGCTCAGTACTTTTTTCATTTGGCTGTGTATGGTAACAGCACTGGTGCAGGCTCTCCTATTACATGTTTACCTTTGAAAATCCCCCTGAAAGTGTGTGATGGAGATATTGCTACTTACAGGCTCACAGTTTACCCAAATTCTCATTTCCTACTCTCCAGTTTGATTCAGCAGAGAAGGCAGCTGGTGCTATTGAGGGCCAAACCTTACTGAGTTTCTAAGGGCTCCAGCAAAGGATAGAGGGAAGGGCACTGGCTCTCCCTGGCAGCTGTAAAAGGCTTTCTAGTGCAGCTGCACACATCCAGCTCTGTGGGAGGCTGAAAGAGGTCCAATGATGATCTCAGAGCAGTACTGTTGGAAAACGACACACTGTGCTTCTGTGTATGTTAGCAGAGATTTGTCAGCCCTGGCAAGGCAAAGACGGAAGCACCCTTTCTCTAGCTACAAATTCACCAGCTGTAGAAAACACCTCAAGCAACGACTACGGTGACAAATCTATCTCATGTGAATTCAGGTGTCTGCTGTTACCTGAGCATTCTCACCTTTCCTGCTGCAGAGAAAGTTGCACTCATACAAGAAGGCTGCTTCATGCTTTCCAAGATGCTCAGCCAGTCACCTCTACTTGGGGATGATTTCCTACAAAGTGCTCAGGCTCATTTTAGTGAAAACCCACCCATCACTCCAAGAGGCCCTGAACTGATGGTATCCAGCTAGCATAACGGCTGCCAGTGATCCAAACAAGATTATCAGCACTAAATGTACATGATTTCAAGTCTCCTGAGCTACATTTCTTCAAGTGTGCCTTATTATTCTTCTCTCCCATGCACACTCAAAAGGAAGACTGGTTTAAAGACTCTCACTTCAGCTGTTTATTAGCTGAGTTAACACAAACATTTCATTTCAAGCACTTGAGCAAAGTTTATGATTTCTCTTCAGGTGGCTAACCTGAAACCTCTCTAACAATACTCTTGAGGAGAAGCACAGAAATATTTCTCTCAAAATCAATTTCAGATAGCTATTAGCAATCACAATCCATACAGAAATAGAAACCAAGATGCAGACCTCATTACAACACTTTCTAGGCCTCTGTGTATTTAATGCAGTACCATATAGCTGGCTTAGAATTGATATTTCCTTTGGTAGTGCTATTACAATGACACATAGTATACAGGGAAGTATTTGTCTCGTCTGCACTGCTCACAGCCTCTGCTGACCTAAAAATTAAAGCTGAAATACATATCAGGTCTGTGTTTTACTGTGTCACAAGGTAGGGCACTGTTACCCTCTTTGTTTCTAGGACAAATGACAGAGTTCACAGTTGTTTTAAGCTGGATGGATGCTCTTGCTGGTAAAAGAGATGCTAAAATCACAGTTCCTGGGAATCTAAATTTATATTCCACTTAGTAAGAGTATAAACAACACTTCCTGGACCCTCTTTTATCATATTATTTGCTTTGGCAGATAAATCTAATAATGTGTCCAGGATGGTCTGATAAATTTTTAAATAAAGTGTTGGTCATATGCATCAAGCATAAACCAAATAAATCCTTACAATGTTTCAAGTAGACAGTTCAGACAACTTAACAATGCTAAGAAGCCATCAGGATGGCACAATTCACTTTTTCCCCCCCTTACATTTAATAAGAAATTCTCTAAAGAAGTGCTTTCTTCCACAAGAAAACTTTCCAGATTGTCCAAAGCTTGGTTTTTTTTATATATATTCCACACTTCTTCCTGGATTAAGGAAAGCAGTAGTCTGCATATGACAAATTTGAAGTCATCTGCAACCCAAGTATACCATGATTAAAAATTATAGTACTGATACCCTAAACTAGATTTTAATAGGTATTGTGATGGCAGGTGTCATAGTATTGTCAGTCTTGAATTAATTTTCGTTATCTTTCCTTCTTTTAATTAATCATTTTTCTCTCTTTCCTTTCTTGCATTAAGAGTCCAGTAAATACTGAATGGGCACTGAGAAAGTGGGGAGAAGACAGAATAAATGGAATATTGGGTCATAGAAGCAACAATTTTCTTAAATAACTGAGGCTGTGCAAAGGAAGGATTTAATCTTTTAAATTAATTAGACACATTAGGAAGAAATGATTGAAAAGACTGGAGAGTGCCCTTTTGTGATCAGCCTGAAGTTATGTATCTTTCAAATTATACCTGGCATTATTCATTCCCTTCAAAATAAAATGCAATTACATGTTTTAAACAGACTTTCAGAATATGGGACAGAGGTTATGCTTTTAAAACATAGCAGTTGTTGCTTCAGAAAAATTGGTGAAAGGAATGAGAGAAAAGTGTAACACTTCTGTCATACATGTCTTAGCAAGGAAGGTTAATGAAGATCATTAGATTGAATATGATGGGTTTTTTCATACTGAAATGTATCAAAGCCACTCAGATTTCATAAAAAAAAACCACACTGGAGTTTTATGTTATACTTCATTCTTCTGAGGAACTTCAGCTATGTACCATCTGTAAAGACCTGGTGATCATTAGAATCCAAGGCCTTTGAAATGTAAAGAAATGTTGAGCCTAATCATGTCCAGGCTACAAACACCATCAAGGTTTCTCAAGCTGGTGAAATATCCAGAACCTTATCCAGAACCAGTTATGAGTCTTAGACCACATTGACCAAGACACTTGCCAGATGCTTAGAGCTGTATTGGCAGAGGTCAGGTCCGTTACTCTTGCCTTTACCTGGGTCCAAGCCCCAGTGCTAGAGAGGGGAGCAAATCCCCCAAAATTGTGCAGTCACAGTGATGGGAGATCCTTTTTGATCTCCAATGAGAAATGGTTAAGCCTTGAAGTATGAAATTTAATTATTTTCAATGTCTTCAGTTATCTAAAGAACTAAGAATGTGTTTGGAACCTGAAAGGAAGGGGGTGAACAGCATACTCTGCAATCTCCTGTTCCGGTCTCCCAGACTTCATAGAATTATAGAATCATTCTGGTTGGAAAGGACCTTTCAGATCATTATGTCTAACTGTTAAACTACCACTGCCAAGTCACTACAAAACCATGTCCATCAGCACCACATCTACATGCTTTTTATATATATCCAGGGATGGTGAACGCACCGCTTCCCTGGGCAGCCTAGTCCAGTGCCTCACAACTCTTTCAGTGAAGAATGTTTTCATTCATCAGCATGGCAGAAAGGCAGTAAGATATGAGGAAGTTCTTGCACTTTGGCATGAACACAAAAACAATGAAGTGTTAAACCTTTTAAACACTTTATTAGGCTAGATGACAGTTTCTGCTAATAAAGAAACTTCTTTATCTCTTGGGTTTTTTTTTTTTTTGTTGGTTTGTTGTTGTTTTTTTGTTTGTTTTGTTTTTTTGTTTGTTTTTTGGTTTTTTTTGAGAAATACTATTGCATCTGCAGAGGAAATGGAATCAAAACACCACCTTGCTCTCTCTAGAGTGCATAGGAAGTATTGTGTCCTGTTCAGAGGGACTGCCTATGCTGCTTGGAAGCCTCGTTTATAGAAACAGTCACATGATAAAGAATGTCTCCCCTTTAAAACACCCTGAAGTTTATTTCTCATCTGGGAGGTTATAAATTATTTTTAGAGGTTAATTGTTGTGCAAATCTGCACATCATGGGGTTCTAGCATCTAGAAAGATAAGAAAACATTCCCTTCCCCAATAGTAGAAGCTCATAGAGGACACCTTTTCATTTCTGAAATCATTTGGAGAGGATTATGTGCCATATGTTTTTTCAAACATATCGCACACTAAATGTAAGAAACGTATATTAACACAGTGTTAAGGCTGTAAAATTACAATGTAATTGTTTATTAATGTGCCTATATCACATATCCATATATTTCATCCTATGAATTTCAAAACATAGTGCCCAATCCTGTAAATTCTGCTCAGATGAACAGTTATCACATAGGCTAGCATCCCTTCTGACATCTGCAAGTAAGCTTTGTAGAATCAAACCACAAACAATACATAGATTTTAAGTAGGTTTAATAAGAAAAATAGGGACCACCATTTTTGTTGTTGCTTTATGAGAGACAGGAGCAATTTGAAGTGCACTAGATTTTTGGGTGAGATAGGAGTGTTCCAGTTATTGCCTGGGTTCTGTCATATCTGGGCCTTGCAGAAATATTAGAATTGCAGTAGGATAGCTTTGATATCATTGGCACTTTCGATTAAGCCAAGAGTGTCTTCAGCAACTGAGTGATCTTTTTACTTCCAGCATATTGAGGTAAATAATTTAAAAACTCAGTTCAGAGTTTGGAGACCTATCTCCAATATGAGTTTCTGTTAATGCAGGAATATTAAATATGGATTTCTTGAATTTGTGCTTGTAAAATGACAATTTGAACACTGTGTGGTGCAACCTTAGATCAAATACAATGTGTATAACTCTAAAAATAGAAGAGAAAGTAATATCTAGCAAAAAAATTAAATATATATATATATATAAAAGTTTTGAGTGAGTTGTGTCATCAGAAATCACTTTTCCTTTAGGCAAAACCCTTTTTATCAGGTTAGTTCTTCATCAGAACAATTTTTATGACTTCTTACTCTAATTTCTATTACTCAATCAGTGAAGTTGACTAGTACAAATATTTCCCTTCTTTTCCAATTTAGAGCACTTTTCTCTAGCACTCTGCATGCTAAATAGAACTGCAGATTTTCCTTGTAAAACTACTTCAGATCTACACTTAAGGTGAAAGGAAAAAAAAAAGGCTTGTTTTAATAAAAGTGTTGACTCCTGGCTTTACAAAACAGAGCTTAAATGAAATTTTTGCTGATCTTTTTTCCTCTTCCTATTTTAAAAATAAGGTTTCTGAAACCCAAAGGATAACTTTGTTTCCATCATAGAAGACATGCTTTTCCTTTCTAGAATATCGCATCTGATCGATTCTTTCCCAGCAGAACTCGATTGGCAAGAGGAAAGGTGGATGTTGGTTAAAAAAGAGGGCTTAGATCCAGCAGAGCACTTAAGCAAGTGCTAACTTGTCAGTATTGCTAATTGTGTACTTAAAGTTAAGCATGTGCTTAAAGTGCTGTGTTGGTTGGGTGCCTACCTCCATACCTTTCCATCAGCAATATTTACTGCTAGTTGGTAGTGCTCTGACTTAAGAAAATTCTTAACTTTCATACTATTTCTGGAGCCTGTTTGCCAAACAGCACTATCATAAACCCCATCAACACACTGAGCAGAGAAGCTGGAGGAGGAACTGGCAGTTAAATTGATACTTTCATCTATACTTGTAAGAGCAAAAGGATGACTATGGGGTGAGACTTTTCTCCAGGTTTAGGCATTTATTTCTGTCTGTCTGTCTGGGGTCTCCTCATGGACAATGGAGAGAAACAGGCATGTACAGGCAGGCACAAATGCACCTCAGAGTACTTCAGAGTAGCATCAAATGAATCACTACAATTCGTTTAAGTGCCTGCTTCTCTCTGTTGACTGTAGAGTGAGATGAAAGGATTGAAAGTGAGCATCTCAGTTACAGACAGTGTAAGCACAGCAGATATGCATCTCTCACCCCTCCACTCAGTGCCTGAACCACTATTCTGCATCTTTACATAAGTGATATATTAAAGAAGAAAAACTCACAAGGTTAAGTACACATTTTATAGAACATTTTAAAAAACTGTCAAGCATGGTTCTAAATCTCATTGCATTTCCATTTGTGTTCTCTCTGGCAGTAGTAAATAGTTGTAATTCACATAATATTCATGTTAGCACTAATTGGCAGGCTATCACACATTCTCAGAATGCTTCTAAATACTTCTCTGCAAAAAGTAAAAGCCATGGTCCCATCTGGTACATATTAAGAATCTGTGGTTAGCTTCCCCATGGCAAGTCCTCAAAACAATAATCACAATTTTCCCAGCCATAGCTACGCACCTGAGGGTTATTTGATCGGCACTTCCAAAGTACAATAGCTGCATAAGCTCAGCAAGAGGCTGCTCTGGCTTCCCTGATCCTCTGACAAGGACTTGGAATAAATCAAAAAAGGGTAGAAATCAGTGAGGAGATGAAAGATTTGTTATTCTTAAGTGTGTTTCCCTACCTCACCAACAGGTGCACATTTGATTTGTCACATTTTCGGCAGAAAATAATGCAGCTCCCTGTCCTTACCCTTTCCCAACTGCTATTGCTTTAGCAGTTTAAACATATGTGTTGGGTTGCAAACTCTCTGCACCTTTAGTAAAACTTGCACAAACGTCATGAATAAACTTTGGAAAAGGAAGAGCACATCTTACATGCATTTGAAAATGCTTATTTTCTCTGGGATTTTTTCAGGCTTATGAGATATTACAGAAGGGCCTTGAGTGTGCAGTTGCCAAAACATTTACAATTGATATTAAATACAAGGCAAAGTGCCATTGCGAAAATGAAAGTCATCTAAGAAAGTTTTCTGGAGATTGCAAAATAATCTATTGCTGAGATTTACTGGGAAATGAAACATGTAGACCATAATGGGGGCATGTCATGTATTGCCATAGTGTGGCAATATGCATATGACCAAGGTTTTCATGGTACCTACCAACAGGTAGCAATCTACACAAAAGTGCCTTTAACCTTGCTGTGTTGCAGTGTTGTTTAGAGAATGTCATTGCATTTCTCATCTTCATTCTAGTTAGAATCACCAGGAAGGCTGAAAAGGACCTTGAATGCTCACCTTGAGACCCTGAGAGCTATTTTATCGTCAGTTGTATTTGCAATAAGGTCTATGTTCTTAAAACCTTCCACTGCTGGAGGTTCCATGTCCTCTCTAAGCAAATCACTGAAATGCCTATTGGCAGGTATTACAACATCTCGCTTAAATCTGCCTTGCTGCAACATATGTTTTACTACTTCTCTTCCATGTCCCATTGGATGAAGAACAGGGATGTCAAAGATTCAGTCCCGGGGATGGGCAACCCCTCCTCTAAGTTTAAGTGCCTATATCTGAGCTTGTTATCCTAGTAACCCACTTCAATGGAAATAAATAAGCACTTTTAGAACTCAGTTAATCTCATCTATTTCATCTCTGTTTCAGAGTAAAATGAATTGTGCCCTTCAAGTACCATCTCTTCACTGGATTTGTTAAAGGGAGTTCAGTAAGTAGGTTCAACGTAGGTATCTACATTGAAGAAAACTCTTCACTCAAATGAACTCTAACCTGTTCATAGTGGGATAAGGGGAATACTTAATTTTTATTCATAATCCTGGCAACCCCTACATGTTATGTACTGTAGTGATCTCTGACTATGAGATGGCACCTGTATCATTATGACTTCAGTGTGAAGAACTTTCTCTTTTATCCCGTTAGCCTTATTTAGTATATTAAATTGCCATCAGTAGAACTCAAATAGCATCTGGTTTTACGGATTCCTTCAGTTTTTGCCTGACTATAGTATTATGAGATCCTGCGGATTTTTTCACCATATCTAAGGAACAGTAGTAGCTCAAGAGAGCCAGTGTAAGTTTCTAGATGTGTATTTTTGTAATACTTGGATCTTTCTGTTTGGATTCCTGCAGAGATGGAACGTGTAGCTGCAGTAATCGTGACTCTCAACAACAAGATTAACTCCTCTTAAATGAAGAAGACAAATTAAAACAAAGCAAATTATATGCTGAGTTTATGCAATGTTTCAGAAAATTGGTCAAAGTCAATAATTGTTACTAGGACATAAGCTGACTCCAGTCCAGAGAATTATTTTTTTAAACTTCTCCTTGTAAGTGGATGTTTTAAGTGGCCAGCATTTGAGGAAGACTCTGTCCATTCTGCCTTCAATCCCAGTCCATGTGTTCCTGAATCTGGGACCTCTGTCACAGCATCAGTGGTGATGGTGACATAGTTGCCATCGGGGGTTGAAAGTGGTTTTACATATATTTGTACATACTTCATTTTATTGTCATTATTTTCATTAAAGTACTTGTAGTTTTCTTTTCCAGTCTGTAAATCTTTCCCTTACTCCCTTTCTCTTTCCATTTTGGAAGGGAGAGGGGTTAATAAAGAATATATATCTCTCATTTAGTGGCTTGCCCAGCCCTAACCCTTGACAGTAATTAATCACAGATTGCATTTCATAGGTGAGCTTTTGCTCTCAAAAAAAATAAATCCACAAACTAAGAGCAAACTTGACTTTTGCTTGCCATCTTTCAGAACTGATAATCACATATATTTTCCCGCTCCTTAGTCCTCCCTTGCAGTTTTTATTCTAAGTGGCCATCACAAAAACTGCTACAGTAGATTTTATGAAGAAAAGTACAAAGCTTGTTTGACAGAAAACTGCAGAGCTGATTAAGAAAATATGATCCTAGCAATTGCAGGTCCTATAATTTACTTCTATATTAGCTTCGATGAATTGACTAGTGTGGAAATGAAAATATATTTCTACAAGCTGAGTATCACCCTCTTTTCCATGTTTGTCTTGGCATCATAAAAAAAAGTAGTTCTTGAATATTTAAGATACGTATGCTATATCTGCATACTGACACTAAATTTTTGGAACAGCAAGATTAAACTTTTGAGGTGACTCAGAATGGGAACAGTCTTATTTATCAAACAGAGACAATAACTTTTCACAGGAAGAATAAATAACCTATAGTGTGAAAACCAACTGCAATTTCACTGACATTCACTCTTTCTTCCTTGATAAGAAATGTTTTTTATCATATACAATCCTGCTTTCTGCTTAGTGTGTCTTATTTTCATTACAAAACATTTTGTTTACATTGGTAGTTTATAGAATGACAGATTAAGAAAAAGCTCAAAACTCAGAGCTAGTGTTGGTTGGTTTTGGTAACATATCCTTTAGCTTTTCAGAGTATTTCAATTTACACAGGAAGCCTAAGGAGTAGATGATTCCCTAAACACTGGCTCATGCCATCACTTAAGAAAGGAACATGGAGAGCTGTTTGGGAATATAAACATTTTAGTAGAAAAGCTTTACACAGAAAGAAGCTGATAAGATAGTAAGGATGTAGAGGCATCTAAATACTGGTAACCTGACCGCGCTAAGAAAGGGAAGAGAATGGTTTTGGAATTAAGTCAGCTGAAATGGACAAGGAAATGCATGCAAAGAAATTATGCCCTGCTGTGTGTAGATTGTTTTTTGAGATACTATCTGGAGGCTTTAAGGTATTTGTGCATGCCAGATCTGGTTACTCTTACCACATTGCTAACATTTTGACTGCTACTGCACAGCACACCCACTTGGATCATGTCTGTCTGAGGTAGAAGCCAGACATTGAACATGCTGTATTTACTGCATCTTCCAATTGTCCTTTTCTGACTGTAAGCAATGTAGTAGAGTGGGATAGGGGAGGAATTATTCCAAAACAAACGCTCAGTGAACCCAGGCTTTCAAATGGAAGTGCATCTCTTGTGTACATTTCCCTTTCCATCTGGTACCTGGAAGCATTTAACAACATTCCCACCATCATCTATCCAGCTGTACAGCAGAAATGACACGGTTTTTAATGCCACAAATGAAGCCTGAGTTATAAGAATATTTTACAGGTTTCTAAATAGTCTGTATTTCAATATTTTCCAAGAACAGACAACTCTTTTTCAGGGATTAGTCCTTAATCCTGAGGGAGCATCACCTGGGGCAATTCTTGGTTTCTGTGGACTATGCACTAGGCTCAAGGCTGGCACATACCCTCCTCCTTATTGCTTTGTGAACTGTCACTGGCACCAAAAAATGTTACAGCAAAAGCAACCATGAAAAGAGTGTCTACCATTAGTTCTCTCTGTCTTTATTCATCTTGCTTACATTTAAAGATCAAGGGTTTATTTTTTTAAATGTAGGTTCACATCACTGGCACAATTAGCTGTGTTCATAACAACTAACAGAAGATGTTGAGCTAATAGGAAGCATGGAGAGAATAGTTTTTTCATCAGCCAACTTTTATCCTTTCTCTCTCACGTGGAGTAAGCTTTCATTAAAAATTAAGGAAGTTCATTTATTCTGATTCTGACTCTCNGTAAGTACTTCTTCCTGGAAAACTAACTGAAATTCTCAGCAGTCTTCTGGCATTCTCTCTTTTTCTTCTCCCTGTTGCAATCTTAGAGTCTATTTTAAAATGAAGAATCTTTAAAAAATGAACACTTGTGACATTTGTGACAAGATGAATTCACATGTCTGTTGACACCAGTCTCTCCAACATCCTGCTTATCTTACTTGCACAGTAGCAAGGGGCTTTTACTTACATGTTAAAACCTGTTCCTGCCTGTAAATATGTATATTCACTTGGTGCTCACAACACAGATAAGTAGGTGACAGAAGCAACAGTGTAGTCCCAATCTTTGACAGCCTGTTTCTTTACTATTGCCACTAGTTTCCCACAGGGCAAACTGTTTTTACTGCAGCTCTACTAAAGGGTTAAATTAACATGTGCTTCCAGATACAGAACTCTCCCTGAAGGGAAAACATGTACAAAAATGAAACAACACAAATATCCATTATTGTAAAATTCTCAGAGGCAGATGTGTACAAAAAAACCTCCTTGTTTTCTACTAACTATAGACAGCCATGGAAACTCTCCAAGCACAACACTTAGATGAAGAGAATGCTCTAAAATAGGATTTTAAAGCAATTAAATAAGAAGAGACACTTCTGAGAGGAACCATTTGCTTTGTACTCCACGTCCCTTTGCCTGCTCCTATTAGAATAATAAATACACACCCCAGCTGACAGACTGCTGAAGATATTGTCCTGTAGGGACATCTAGCTTCCTCCCATAGTCTGTAAATGATTGTTTCAGTAACTTGGGAGATACATTTTTGACAGTAGCATTAATAAGTGGTTGCAGTGTCCAAAGTAATAATATGTCCTTTGTTGACCAGTGCTCCTTTTAAACTATCTGATATAGATTCCTTTTGTTATCTGAACTTCAGATTCAAAGCAATCCTACAAGAAGTGAATCTATAAATCCCTTCAAAATCTCTCAAGTTTTGTTTGGCATTTAAAAAAAAAAGAAAAGAAATATCCTGCTCTGGAAATGACCACAGGAAAGAACCTGATTAAAAAAAAAAAATTGTATGTGTTCAAATAAAGATTGAATAATTTAACTTTCAGGAGCTTGATCATCATTCTTGTCTGCTTGAACAAATGTAGGAGCACATCAAGTGGAACCCTGAACCTTACCAACTGCACCACTGATTTATAATCAGAATTGCTCAGGAAAAGCAGCTCAGCCACAGATCCATTCAGGATTTCCCAGCCTTACCTCTTCCTCAGATGCAAGTGGTTTACCCCAGCTTTTTGACACAGTTTTCTCCAGCACTGGCAGGTCTGAGACCATGCAAGCTGATTAGCTTGGTTTGCCTGGCTCTTCCACAGAAAAGTTTTGTCATTAGTACCACCAGCTGTTTGTCACTTATGTGCAGAGTGTCTTTACTAGGAATATGGTCCTCTTTCCATAAGTCCCCCTATGGTCAGATCTCTTTAGGAAGTCCATGTAGCTAGGCTAATGGAGAAGTTCAGGGTTTTTCATGCCTGGATGAGGGAAGCTAGAGCAAAACAGCTATAACCAAGCATTTTCCCCTTTCTTTACTTGACTGGATCCCAGATTCAGAGTTCAAGTTTCATTTATTTTCTGTGCCCTCATCATGATCTCTTGCTGAGTCCCTAAGCTCTTCTTTAGGCAGTAAAGATAATCAATTCTCACACTCAGTACTTGAAACTTAAATATTGAAACAACTGAAATTAAAACCACAGCTTTCAACGAGGTGTCATGCTGACCCAAATTGTCTTTCCCATTTCTGAGCTGAGGAAGATCACAGACTTCTTGGAGGCCATCCACAGGAGGGAGTACAGTCAGGTGATACTCCCATAAGGTTTGATCCTGTCAAGTCAGCTGAAAAATTCTCGCTGATTTTAAATATTCAAGCTCTACCTCTTACAGCTATGTTGTGTGCTATGTCACTTCGGTGACTGACTGCTTAAGACTGGACAGCATTCTCTTGGCTGGGAAGCAAGGATAGCCTTGGGAGCAAATGGCAGAGCAGGCAGAGCAGAGTCCTTGTGTGTCTACTCATTGACGCATAGACTCATTTAGGCTGGAAAAAGACTATTAAAATTATTGAGTCTAACCATTAACCTAATACTACAAAATCCCCCACTAAACCATATCCATAAGCACCATGTCTACATATCTTTTAAATACACCCAGATGTGGTCTCACAGGTTTCACAGGTAGTGTGCAGAAACTCCAGTAATCAGTTCATGGATAGCTTATCCAAGAAAGTCCAGCTGTATACATATGATGTGGAATCACACTAACACACACTATGCAAATAGGAATTGTGTCTGGAGCCCCTTTTCCTCCAGCCACAGCCTCTGGCCAGATCCAGGGCTGCAATTTCAGGTTTCTGTGCTCAGGTAGTGAGCCACATACTAAGGGCAGCTCACTATGGACCTAAAAGCTCTGAATGAAGGCCCAGCTAGGAGCCTTACATTCTTCAGTAGGTAAGCAGGTGGGTTCAGCTGGCACTATTTTCTTCACTGATAGTATAAAAAGAAAATGGTCAGTGGTGTGGATATCATAGAAAAATGGAAAGGTTATACTTGGGACTTTTAGAGGTCATTTAGTCCAACCACCCCTTATTGTGAGCAGGGATACCTATAACTAGATCAGGTTGGTCAGAGCCCTGTCCAATCTGACCTTGAATGTTTCCAGAGATGGGGCATCCATCACTTCTCTGGGCAACCTGTTGCAGTGTTTCGCCGCCCTCACTGTAAAAAACTTCCTCCTTATATCCAGTCCAAATCTCCCCTCCTTTAGTTTAAAGCTGTTACCCCTTGTCCCAGGAGTCCCATATTAATCTCTGTGTCATTGTCTGCATGCAAGAAAGTTGTTTCATGGAGTGGAAAAAGTTAAAAAGTCAATATATTTTATGGCCCTACAAGTTGCTGACAGATGAATACTGTCCTTTCCAGAGGCACTCAGTGAGGCTGCACATAGGGGAAACTGAATTGCCTTGCTGGGTGTAGGGATTCCCATTTTGGTCATATTGATCATTAGCAGCATGAGCACACATGGCACAGCAGCACTCCATCAATATTCGTGTTTTCTGTATTGGTGGCCTGAAATCATAGAGTTTAAAGCCACTGCCCCACTGTCTAAAAGTCACATAGTTGTAGTGATGCAAGTCACTCTTGTCAGCAGATGCCCTCTGGAGGTATCAGTTGTTCGGACAAAAGGGAGGATGGAATCTGGGATATAAGTCATGTAAGATGCAGCAAGTAGAGGATTAGCAGAAAACGATTCAAAACAGCTGATGCAAGCAGACATTAATAGTATTAATTTGTTCCTAGACATTGTTTTTTAGCCCATCCCTTCAAGGCACTTTACACAAGAATTCACAATTGTGATCCAAATTTTCCTGAATCACAAGAGCTTCCAAAGCCTCAGAATCCCTCTCCTTCCCTTGGTGTCTGCCTTGTTCTGGACGTTTGGGATGGTTGACTATGTTTCCCCTCTCCCTGAGCAAGGCACTGCACCAAGGACAAGGTAAACAGGCAGGCTGTCTTCCTGCTGCCCACCTGCACCCATAATATACAGGAAAAATAAATGGCAAGGAGATGAACCAACCTGGTGTTATCACTCATGCAGCATCACTGCTATTTTCAGAGATTGGACCTTTCTGAACTCATCTGAGGACTCTTCAGCTGCAAAGCCAATGACCTCATTTGTCACCTCGCAAATGCCTCCCTCCTGTGGAACTTGTGGATGATGTACATCTTTGTTTAACAAGACATCCAGCTTTGAAGAAGGAGGAAAAGATTACCGATAGTGATGTGAACTCAGAGCAGGCATAAGTCACCTTTCCAGGAGGGCTCAGCTGTGATTAAAGCACAGTTAAAAAATGTGCCTCTCCCAAGAATTCCCCTTGTTACATTCATTGTTAGACTTGCCAGACTAGATCAGTACCTGACATACCAGGAAGAAAATATGGCTACAGCTTTGAGTGTAGAAACAATTAAAAAAATGAAAGGTCTTTTGAGTATTGGTGGGAAAACCATAAACCTTTGCTGCTTAGTTAAAAGGGGCACCAATTCATTTAATAGTATTAATAATTCTACAGCCTGTGTGATACAAGACATCAAAATAAATGGTACAGCAAGTCCCTGTTTTCTTAAAATCCCATTGCTGATGAAACCAAAGTAAATCAGAGACAACTAAAGCCAGAAAATGTGACAAAAAAGTGTATGGATTTATATTTTTATTTTAAAGAAATAAAAATTTTAAGGCACAGCATGCAGGTTTCTCTGTGTTCATATGCAGGTATCACAGTGAGACGTTTCAATTTTGAGAATATCAAGGTGCTTTTTAGATGTCATTAACTTCAGGAGGAGATCAGCAAAAAATGAGTTTGCAAGATTGGGATCAGAACCTGATTTGTTCTGTTTTGTAAAAAGCAAGTTTCAAAGAAGTGAAAAAACTTTTTGGAACTTTGGTGACGAAAAGACAAAGCAGTTTCTGTCTTGCTGTAGTCTTTGAAAGCTTCTGTGTTGCTAGTAAGAATGTCACACTTGAAGGAGCATTGTACTGTTTTGTAACCTACCATATGAATGCCGGTGCCCAGACACAGGTTAAATGCACACAATGAAATTCATTTTCCTCCCACTCAAGTTTTGTTACTTACTACACTGAAGTCCACAAACCACAGCATGACTCAGAATATGTAGGCTGTGGCTAAGCAGAGAACGTTCATTCAAAATTGATTTTCTTTCAGACATCTCTGATATTCCCTGTTTCAATTGTTCACCTACTGTACAGTTGAGCGAACACTTAAGGAAGTTGCAAAGCAATGCAGCCTATCTGGGACATGAAGGAATGTAGAGCAGGATAATCACAACATCATCAACCCAATTCTCCAAGGTAGCTGGCCAATAATGCTGTTCTAATTGAATAACTTATCCACAGCTATTTCCCTTGGGAGAGCCTACGGCTTAGGCTCTCTGTGCAGCCAGATGGTGCAGCATACACAATGAAACCTGTAATTTTCTCTCACTACTGGCATGTTAACAGTGAGCTGTTATCCCAGTTCTGCTAGCCCATTAATATTTTATTTTAACTGTTTTCTTCAAGTTATTATTCACCATGCAGCAGAGAATGGAGAAATCTGTGATACATTTCATATTTATTTTACAGCAGCTCACTAAGCTACCCCACACTCATCAGGACTTCTGCTTTGCCAATCAACAATTGTATATGTCATCATCAGGTATATGCTGAAATGAAAGTGTCATAATTAAAAACAAAGGTGCCTGAGTCATTGGAGCCCTGAATTACTAACTAGCAGCAAAGCATAACAGTCTGCAAGTGAATTCCAAATCTGCGGAGCTCTATTTTAAAACATGCATTAACAAGCCTGTGCCAAGCATATTTCTGACTCTGCAAATGCTGTCCTGATCTTGCACTCTGAACTATATGTCTTAGCAATGTGCTGCCATCCTCTTGTCCTTAAACACTGGAACAGCAGCATAATCCTCAGCAGTAAAAGTGGTTGAAAGGCAAATGCAGTCTGGGAGGGCAAGGCAGTAGAAGCAGCCCATCAACAGTATAACAACATGACAGATGACAGACCCAGAGGCAAATCCAGGCCTGCCAGCAGATCAGCCTGTAGAGCCTGCCAATGAGCCAGATGCAGCTACTGAAAAGATATCATCCCTAGCTTAGCATCTGGGTCTTGATGTGGCCAACCATACTTCATGTGCTCCATGTCCTTACTACTGACCTCAACTGCTGGAACAATGAAGAAGAGCTTGACTGCATTTAAATTTTGCTAGTACAAACACTGCGACTATAAAAAATGTCAATCTATGTACAATATAATTATCTGTTTGCATTTATTTTAGGTTTTCTGGCAGTACATATACATTGTTTCACCTCTCCTACTATCTCTGAAAAAAGACAGCTCAGGGATTCACTCTTTTTTTGCCATTCCCACTCAGAAATACGTGTTTATCTACTTCACCAACTTTTAGAGGTAACAGTACATTATACTTCTATATGTAATCAAACCTTGGCATTGAGATCCTTCTCCCTGGAAAGGTACAATTCTTTCTAATTCACAAGTATTGCCAGTCTTGTCTTGGCTTGTAGTATTAGACATCAAACAAATCTTTGTCAAGTGACTGGTGTGACAAAGTGAATAATAATGATATGCCATCATGGAAGAGGTAATTGCACTCATTGTTAGACACTTCCCAGGTCAGGATACATGCACAGCCTTTTAAAAGTAGCATTCATTTTTTCAGCCTTAGTCTGACTACTGAAATGTATTAATAAAGTCATCATTTTTCCTTTTATAGAAGTTAGAGACATTTTTTTTTGATGATCCTACCCCCCTTGAAGTTCAGCACTGCTTTTCTGCATACTAGCAATTGGCTCAGTCAGTCAGGCAAAATGTAAATGCAGATACTCAAAAGTATCCTGCTGAGGACAGGGTGGGGAAGAGGAAGGTATAGTTCTCTTATTCTTTGCATATAGTAGATACTAAGAAACACTTTAGCAAATGTTTATAAATGTGTTCTTCCGAAAATATGTGCAGGCAATTATTGATCAGTAATGGAAATTTCCTTAGTCTTGTTGAAGTCTATGTACATTTATAGAAACCAAACCATATTGTCTCTTTAGGTCCAAGGTGGGATTAATCTCACTTACCTCAGGCATGTAAGTCACACTAGGGTCCCTTTTAAATCAATGGAAAAAGATCGGCACCTTCAGAAGGCTATTCATCTTATCCTAATGTAGGCATCAGAACAATTTGTCTAAAATGAATGCTTCTGTGAAGGTACCTATGTCTTTCTATTATAAAGGAAGCCTACAGAGACTAGCTTTGAATTAGGTTCCTATTTTTCACTCTTATAAGATCAGGCGAGATGCACCCCACTCTTTGTGTTTCTTTGGCTAAAGAGATATGTATACACAGAAAAATGGGAAGCTAAGAGCATAGGCTTTCATGTTAGATTCATATATATTCCCATATTTAAGAAAGGATTACCAAATAAGCTGAACCATAAAGCTATTTTTCTGTGTTTAACACTACAAAGCTGGAAACAGCACAATTTCCCATATAGAGCCTTTGAGCCATTTGCAGAAGGAACATCTAGTTCTCTTAGTAAATCATGCAAAGCTGGAAGATCACTTGACGCTGATTCCTTCTTCTTTCCATTCATTTATTCTGACAGATAAGAAGATCCCAGATGTACAAAAGCATCTTGCACTGGGGACCCAGTCTAATCTGATACTAGCAGTTCTTGTAGTTGCCACAGGGATGCTGAGTAAATGGGATATTGAAAAGGACACTGGTACATTGTAAACCATGCAATCACAGCTCTTTTGAGGTGGACACTTATGTGATCTGTTCTGATGAATCTATTTGCCTCTAACTAGAAATGCTTGATAACCCTGTGGACAGTACAAAATGATCTTTTTTCCCCCAGTAAGATCACATTATTTTTTCTACATTTTGACAGACAAACATGGTATAAACCAGTTGTTCCAGGGTCTTTAAAAGTCTGAAAAAAACCCCAAACCAATCTGCTTTAAAATGTTCCAAAATATACTTTTTAAGCAAATTTAATTTTAAAATTTATTAAGCCAGGCAAAGAAATACCAAGTGCTTTGAAGAAATGCAGCATTGAGTACTGGAATTGTTTTTCCTTTTAGGTAGCTGAATACACTGTATGACAAATTACTTTATAGGTCAACCTAAAACGAATTTAGAACTGCCAGAAAAATTGAAAAATCAGTTATTCTGCAGGGTTAGTACTTCATCTATTGTTCTGCTTTTGCTGTGTAATAAAGACAATCTTGAAAACCAATGCTGTTTCTCCTCAGAAGAGGTAGAATACAGCAATGCAAGTTTTCCCAGAGCATGCTGTTGTTTATCTAGGGTCATCAATACAAAGGAAATGGGGTCACCAGCACATGTCTACATCTACAGAGTTCTCTGAAGAGAAACAAGCTTGTTAGCTAATTCCAGTTATGCTGCTATTGCTATTTTCTGTGCTATTTATATTTCACTGTACTGTGTCTACTGAGTCCATTTCAGAAAAGCCACTAATAGTCCCAAATTTGATGCAAGCTGCAAGGAAATTCGATTTTTTTAATCTATTAAATAGCTATTTGGAGCAACCAAAATTTCCTTGACAACTTTTGCAGAGGTGTATTACAGAGGTGCATTTGCTACATGGGCAAATAGAAGTAGATTTCTGCAATATTTAAATGAAATCTCATGTATTGAAAAAGGGATTTTTTTTTTTGAGTCTACATAAGTATTTTGAATATATACATATGTCTTTAAGAACAGAGGCAAGAAACTAAGCCATCTGGTGCCTTAAAGCACGGAAGGGATTTTTTTTTTTTTAATAGAAAACAACACTGTCAGAAACTACAACTGCTTCAGTGGGTCAGTCTCATTTTCTTTACTTTAATGGAGGACCAGATGCAGATGGTTGAAATTTTTTCATGCAGTTTTTTAAATCTAATATTCAGTATTAATGGCATGAGGAAAGGTTGCTTGCACAGGTGTTTTCATCAATACATTAGGTCTACAGAAAAGTATTTGCATTGAAGCAAAACTTGTGGTGTCTTGGCTTACTACAAATTCCAAAGTGGGGGAAAATTTCTTGACATCCATTCCCTCTGTAACTGGACTGCTTTTCACACTGGTATAGTGTTGTCCTGGTTTGAGTTATGACCCTAAACTGACCAACAAGTTATTCCATTCCACGAACGTCATATTCGGTATAAAACTGAGGGCGAGTGCCTGAAACTACCACACCAAGCTTGGGCCTTGGGGTGTCTTGCATAAAGCCTAAGACGCAAGCAAAGCAGACATGATTAAGCTATTTAGTGCCTTATTAACAGCAAATACTAAAAGGACAAGTTTGGGCTTCCACCCTCCCTGCAGTTTAAGCACCTGAGCCATCTGTGGTGGTAGACTAGTAACTCTCCTTGTGAGGATCAGAAGCCCAGCTCTGCTGTTGCAGGACTCTGTTCTTCCTTTGTTCTCCATCCGAGAGTTCCTGAATCTGGTTCAAGGATCCAGCACCTGAGTCTGATTCCCATCTGCTGCTGAGTCCTTCAGCCACTGTATCAGTGGTGACAGTGATGTAGTTGCCATCAAGGGGTGTTTGGGGTGGTATTGGTTTTGTATGTATTTGTATATATTTCATTCTATTATTGTTTTCTTTAAAGTAGTTTAAGTCTTCATTTCCAATCCACAAGTCCCTCTATCTCTCTGTTAATTCCTTTTTCCTTCCTTGCTGGAATGGGGGAAAAGGAGGTATTAGAGAACATCTGTCACTGGATTAGTGGTTGGCCCAGCCCTAACCCCTGACAAGTGTGAAGTAGCAGAGAGGGTCCCCGGGTTATGCGGGATCACCCTAGATCCGTAATAAGAACTAGGCAATCATAATCAAGAAAAAGGTCTATGCCATAATTGTCCTTTACATGAAGTAAAATAAAAAAAAAACAGAACAAGAACAAATCTGCTTCTGACCTGTTTTTATTTCCTCTGTCTGATATTAATTCCCAGATTTGTAATGTAAGTAGTAAATATTACACATTCTGACCTAACCTGCCATCGTGAGTCTTCGGTCAAAATATTCAACAGAGCATAATATGACAGAAACCAATTAGATCAGCTACAATTTAACATCTTCCTAATTTTTATCTAAATAGTTTGATAAAGAAAAGAATATAAACTGTTCATGAGAAAACAAATATTTTTTAGAGAATGTTTATATTTATTTATGTAAAGGAATATAGGTACATAATATAAACAAATTAGGGATAAATAAAGAATATACCAACAGGAAATAGAGCAAATGAGTTATAAACTCTAAGCACATGAAAAATAAATCTATAAGTGAATGTTGCAGCAAAACCTTGTTTTATAAGCAGTTGTGACCTGTTTGTGGGAGAAATGCAAAAGCCTGCCAAAAGCATATCTTATCCATCTGTCCAGTTTAGAATATTAGTTGGGCTTTTACTTGGACAGTTCTCAGCACAATCCTGTAAATACTTACATATATTGATAGCCTTGTTCCTAAACATATTCCAAAATCATCAACTCCACAAGACTAGAATGATATTTAAGTAGGATGACATGTGACTAAGATGATGTGTAGGGCCAAACATATGCATTGGCACATGCAAGATTAAGCTGGAAAACTGTAATATATTGTCATCATTATGGTGTTAGCCCCAATTTCTGGAGGCATGGTTTAGGTTCCTATTTTGATCTAGATTTCCATGACCTTAAGAGCATCATTAGGATGAAGATTTCCACGTTTTTATTCAGCACTGCAATTCTGTAAACTTCTACAAGGTGCTTGTACTTCTCTTTCATCCTATGTGTAGAAATGCCTATGTTTTCAGATGAATACGCACAGAACTGAATTTTGCTCCCTACCCTAATGAAGTAGTACACTTTGAAGAAGGCTTGGAACTTCACCATGGCAAGCTGCTTTCTTCAAACTCTTAGTTATGTTTTACTCTCTAATCTTTACTATCATTATCCTATTATAACTCAAGTTCTCTGCACATATGAACCCTGGTAAGTGGGAGATTTACACATAGAGATTAACCAAATTCAGATCCCAGCCTCTGGATATTTTGAGCTAGAGGAGGACTGCACCAATTAAAAGAAAAATACAAGTGATATCCCCACAGGTGCAACTATAAATTTAAAATACTAGGCAGTTATGGGGTTTAGAGTACACCTTCCTCTTCATCATTTTCCTAGGGGGCTAGCTTTAGAGTCTCTATGTCCTCATGGCTAGTGGACACATGATGAATGTTTTGGTTATTCCATCTGATATCCACAGTTCTCCCGAGGCCCTCCAGTATAAAGCTAAACATTCAGCACTCCCAGGTACCACTATTATAGACAGTGTAGTACATGGGACTGTGACAATGAAGTTCTTTTTTGGTCCTCTAACGCATCTGTGTCTCATCTCCATAATATTTTCAGTATTAGAACAAATACTATTTTTCCAGCTCAGAGAGTTGTAAAGATCAATCATCTGTTCAGATACAAGTATAATGAAGCTATCTAAACACCAAAGCAAAGATAAAACACATTATTAGGTCATTTAGGGCCTTGCCCAGAGGCTGTTCTGGGGAAAAAGCAATTATTTCCCTGCGGTGGCTAACTTGCCTGTTAAAAAAATGGGGAAAAAAGCTTTTTTTTCAGCCTCAGAAATCACAACCATACTCTTCTGACATTAAATTATCAAGACTAAAGGAAGGATCTTAATTATTCTCCAGAATGTTTCTACCTATTAAAAACACAGCACAGCTTTATAAGGTTGCAGTAAAACATGCATGTATGATTTATTTAGGAGACATTTGATTTTCTTGGCAAGTATTGCAAATATAGAAATTTGGATACTTGACCACTAATGTTGTGTGTTCAGTCTTTCTCAGCAGTTTTCTAGCACATGTTGTAACTAGAATATGTTAAACAGTTTTAACAAAAATCCTAATTAGAAACTATTCATTTCTCCTCTGTGGCTACTTTGCAAGCTTGAGATACAGCTATAGTTAATAAGCCTTCTGTGTCAATCCAACCTAAGATTTCAAGCAAAATGTAGAGATTGCTGTTTTAACTGGAAACCAGGCAAAACTTTGGAGACTCAGCTTAAATTTCCAAATTTATTTGATTATGGGAGGCAACAAAGAACAGAACCTCTGCAAACTGAAAAGCAAATCCACTTCACCTTGGTACAATTTTAGCTGTAATTTGCTGGCTTCCAGAAGTTTAGCATATCTATTTGTGAAGTTCCTATTTTATCCTATGCCAGGAAGTTTACTTTGTCTTTGTCTAACAAGTACATATAGCAGAGAAGTCATTTATTAGAGGTGAGAAAGAGTTTTATTTCTACCTTATTTTCTTTCCTACTAAAGATTTTCTGCCTCCTTTCGACCTCAGACAGCTATTGAGATCCTGATATGCTATCTTCTCTTCAGAAAGAACAAAATACCCTCCACAGAACAGCAGTGTATGTATCATGTATTTTCTTCTGAATGCAAATTTTATATTCTAATGAAATTGTTAGTAAATTCAATATACATACAAGAGGTTTAAACAATATGACTGAAAACAGGCCACACTATCCCACTATATCCATTTCTGGTTTTGAGATTCTAGGTTTTTGGCTCTGCACTGAATAAAGATGTTTATAAAGGCAAACAATGTATATCTTAGTGTGAGACCTCTCCAAAGACACTGCTACACAGAAATGGCTGGGCACTCATATTCTGTAAAACCAGACTACTTAGGAATTTGGTTAGTTTGGTTTCCAAGAACTTAATCATGATACGAGTATTTAACAGGTGTTGATGCCTTTGGCTCACTCTTACTAAGATGCATCATTATTGCAACAGATTTCTAATATCAGGCAGAAATGTTAAGTACTTTTTTTTCCTGTAATCAAATCAACTGTTACTTTACATGTCCTCAGTGTGTACACAACAAAAACAGTGTTGCATGGAGAAAAATAGGCTTGAATATCATCAGGTAATGATTACATTAGTAAAACATTGGTTTTGTTGCTCTTGCTCCTTTTCCAGCAAAATTAAAAATCACAGCTTAGAGAGGCTTGTCTCAAGTATCTAGTAATGCTGCCTTGCCTGTGCACCACCTCCAGGAGGTTTATGAGAATCAGACATTGAGCTGTGATTCATCACCTTGGTTGTTTTTTATGTGAACCTATAATTCAGCCCAAGGAAGCAGGATTTTTCCTGCCCCAGGCAAGATGGCCTCTTCAGATCAAGGGGCTGGTGAGAATGGAGAGTAGAGTGAGTAACAGGGAAAAAGTACCAAAATCTTAATTACTGAAAGGTCAAATGAGCTCCTCTTTATCTTCAAACTGGTTGGTTTTTTGTTTTGTTTTTTCTTTTTTCACTCGATGAGAGACTGAATTTGGCCATGAAACAAAAAATAGACAGAGTGCAGGAGCCTTACCTAACTCACAGAGCTGTTTTGAGGATAAATACATTCCAGTCTGTAAGGCACTCAGCAGCTGTGGTAACAACAAACATAGAATGTAAGAATATAGATAGATAGATAGACAGACTTCTCAATCCTTTAATGACTCATTTCATCAAAGCATAACAGTCCTACTCCTCAACCACTTGTAGGACACCACAAGAAGGAACATGTTGGCTCCTTAACCTTAATGACACCTAGTCAGATATTTTTATTCCTGTCTTGAATATTCCACCTGCAATACTTCCCATATCTTTTCTTTTTTTCCCTTCTTTCTAAAAACCTCCCTACTGTGACATTCAGATGGTTGCAGGACAGTTACAACTTTCTGATAGGACATAAGAGATACAAGGAGCATTTTGTTCATACACAAAAGCAAGATAAGCTCTTTCTTCAGAGACTTTAGCATCTAAAAAGATAAGGCATAAACAAACTGAACTGAGATACATTTATTACATGGACAGACATGTAATCTCTCTGCTCAAGTTGGGACATGGCTGAGAAGCAACACTTTGGATCTCGAAGACATCTAGTTGCATTACTGTAGCTCTAGGAACAAGAGAAGTATGAAAAAATATGCAGGTATGACCTCAAAGACCAGGGGAAAAGATAAGATGTGATGGGGTATAAAGGAGGAAATAAGGTTTGTTAAGGCATCCTGATAATTGAAAGTTTAAATGGCACTTTTCCCCCCTGCCATGGACTAGTTGGTAATACAAGAAAATGAATTTAACAAAACACTGAAAGCTCTCTTTTGCAGAAGATGAATGCAGTTTTAAACTGCAGCTTCATTGTTGGCAAAGTGACTGCCATGAAATGATTAAAAACTGAAAATTCTTTGGCATAGTCAGATATATTCTATAAGTTCTTACTTGCAAAAAATAGAATCTAAACTATGCTTTGAATGTGTATTTGCTACTGTCTTTTTCATTTCCTCATTTTGTTGATTTTCTCACTTCCATCTGTGTTTGGGAATATGTGTGTATGATTTTTTAAAGATGCTTGTGAAATAATGCAGAAAATCTTCAGATTTTCCGTGAACCATCACTGAGCCTTGGACTGCATTTTTACTTGAGTACCTTTCCCTCATTTATTCCTTCAGGGCACTGAGCAGTCCATCTCCAAATATTCAAGTTAATCTTTACCTCCATCTCCCCACACTCCAGCTATGTACTGTCCTGTACAACCTGATATTTGTGATCTACCTTCTGTCTTCCTACATGTATCACAATCATATCTATTAAAAATAGAATGTCTTTACTAGCACCTAATTTGCCAGTGAGTTAAGACAGCCCAATCTCACCTATCCATCTCTTTAATTATTAGCTGCTCTGCTAATCTTCAGATCAGCTACAGGTGTAATCAGTAGGAGGAAATGTTCATTTCAGAACACTGATAAAATTGCTGTACTGATAAAAAATATTGTAAGGATGGAGAACTGACCCACTCAGGACATTGTTTATGACACTGGCTTAGTGATGACTTCTCACTCACGTATTTTGAATGATCAATTACCTAACATTTGCTCCATTTAACATCCATTGTGCTTTTTTTCTGTTGTTTTCATTTTTAATTCTAAGGTTGTATATCATCAAATCAAATGCCTCATGGAAGCCAATGCAAATATAATTACCTTTATTAGCCAAACTTCTAACTTCATAAAAAAAGTATGTATCAGGCTAGCTTGACAGCAAATCCTTATCATTAATCTACGTGGATCAACATCAATTGCGTTACTTTCATTTAAAACTTGATTTACTTGGCTCAATAACATTCTGTTTCTTTAGCCTGGGACTGAAGACAAGATTGTGCCCTTCCCTCCCTCCCTCCCTCCCTCCCTCCCGTCTCTCACACACTCTCTATTTCTTGATTCCTTGCTTTTAAAATACCTTAAATGAACAGAAGGGATACGAGGAGCTATTATCTAGTCTCTTTTGCAGCCATCTGACCTGTACTATGAAGATACTGACAACACCAATTTCTTTGAGGGCATTTGAACTCCATAGGTGGAAAACACTCTAGAAATGCAAAGGATTATTGATAAGTATTTTTGTTGCTATTCTTAATGTCAGCCATTCTGGCTTAAGTACTGCACTTCAGGAGGGTAGTGTCAAAGAATAATCACAAACCAGTGAACAAAAGGAAAGGGGATTAAGAGCTCAGACATGTAGAACCTGCTTCCCTCAGCAACCGTGCCTCAGCCCCTGGACCAGCAGTCAGGCTGGGTGCATATGGCAAGTTTCCAGGTCTTGAGGGCTTCAATTGATGGGCTATTCTTCAGAGCACTGTCTCCCTAAGGCAGGAAAATTTGGAATGTAACCAATTAGGCGACTGTGCTGCACAGGGCTGTGTGCACTGATTAGGAGATTCTGCCTGACACAGAGGGATGTCACTGCCTGCAGTGGTATCTACTCCTGTCACTATCGGTGTGCAGCAGGTGACACTGTGGAGGATGAACTTCGGCTGAGCTGCCTACAGAGTTAAAGGGAAGTGGCACAGAAATAGGGAGATACAGATGACATCTGTAACTAGCTGTTTAGTGCCTAAATAAGGAAGGGTAGGCAGCTGGACGCAGAGTCAGTGTGTCACAGTGCAGCTACTGCAGCTGGATCAATTTTAAGAAAGAGAAATAGCTACTTATATCCTTTGCCACCAGAGCTCTTGGATAAAAGTCTCTGACAGAGTTAGGTGATGTGAGTGGGCCTTTGCTTCCACTATCTAACTGTAAGAGCACCCTGCAGTAATCAGAGCTAAAAGGCTGCTTGTGAAAACTACCATCCTCTTCCACCCCCCCTCAGAGTTACCCTGGCACCATCTTCACTCTCTAAGGAGGGGTGAGGAGGGAGACACTGTGCAGGCAGCCATTACTAGACAAAGGGAAGCATGGCTGCTTTAGGAAGCTTCTTTAAGTATTCACTTACACACTAACTAGAACAAAGCAATATCAATTGGGAGCCACCTGACTGCAAGGTAAGCACTGATGATTCTTAGTATGGGAGAGAGGAGCAAATACATTTTAAATACTGTTTATATACCAGTGAGCTAGGAAAGTGTTTAGAAAAGCCACAGGAGTTCCCCTGGGAACTCACTGCACTAACATTGTCATCACTGTGGCTTTTCTTGGAACACTGGTCTTCCTTCCTTTTTTGTGTCATCTTTGAGATTGATGGAAGAGGGTATTAAAACTATTTTACTCCTTCATTCCTTCATTCCTGTTCTACTGTAAGGCACTGAATGGTAGTTTGATAATGTACTGTAAGGCACCAAAATAACAGTGCATACAAAACCACCTAAACAAGATTCTTGCTAGTACTCTGGTATCTTTCTTAATGATCCTAGCTGAAAGGAGTCATGGGGTGAGAGTGAACAGCACAAAAAATGCTGTATCCTTCAACAAAAGTGTAAATCCTTACTATTTGAATAAAAACTTAGGAAACTACATTTGTATAAAAGAGAATTTCATAAAACATCATGTGTGAATCATTAGTTGATAGTCTGTAGGCAGCAGGCTGCCAACTGTTAGCTTTACCTCTTTCTCATTAGTCACTAAAACCATATTAAAAGCGTAGAAAACAGATGAAGTTCCTCAAATTATTTTAACAGGAGAAAATGGGGGGCTTAAAAGATGCTCAGCTAATTTATTTATAAAACCTTGTTTGGAAGCAATGTATTAAATGATCAAAAGAAATAAAAGCAAATCCTGGTAGTATCTATACAACTCTAGTTCTTGCTTCACAGAATGGGACAGAGATCATGAGTTAAATGCTATAGTAGATACTCCATTGTTCTTGCCGGATCTACTTCCACCGATCTCAGTGAATTTTCACTCAGAATCTGAATATTGCTGAAAGCTGAACCAATACACCATCTTACTTTTAGGCATCTGATCCCTGACACCTATTTGTTAAACCCAGAGAGTGAGGAGACAGTCTGACCTTTATAGGATGGAGTTGGACGCTTAAAGTCTCAGCCAAAAAATCAATCTGAAAAAAAAAGTTTGAAAGAATTGATCATCCCTCTCTCTCCCTCTACGCACAAGAAAATTTTATGCCATGAAGCTTGATGACATGAACATGACATATTAGTGTTTAGAGCAGGTAAGGGGATGGAAACATCCAGCAGAGAGCGAAGGATCTAAAACCACCTTTGATTAGTAAAACTTTTTCATGTATCAGTGACTGATTTATTCCTTCTAGTATCAGTTCCCAGAAATGCTTTGATTACTCATATCTGGAAGTTTCTGCCACCTCAGTTTTGCAGAATGTCAAATCAGTACTTTAATTTCCTGAGCAGATATATTTAGGTAAGCACCAGAAAATCTTCAAAATTTTTAAGAAACTTAATCACCTTTGTGCACAAAATAATTGGTAAAAAGGTTAGTTGATAATGGCCCTGTGGTGGAAAAGATTGGTAACTCTCATTAACAAGGCACAGCCACTGAAAATGAGTTTTTTTCAAAAAGGAATCAAGTTTACCATAAAGGGTTTTTAAACATAAATTGCTTCCATTATTTGTCAATTTAAAAAAAAATAAATTTATCCATTTACTTCTATGTTATTACTTTCATTCCCTCTAAGCTTCTATATTTCACTAATCATAATGATGTCCAAGAGAGGGTTTAAGTTCCTGTTTTAAACATTTAAAAGTCTGACATGTAGGTCTAAAGCTCATCATTGCAGACTCCCTTTATAATAATAAAGTAGAGAAAAACAGGTACCTCTAGGTAGTGATTCATTTCATCCTAAAATAGGCCAGATGAATCATCCTCTGGAGGTACCTATTTCTCTGCTAGGAAGCTTGGGGAGACAAGTTCAGACTTCAACATTGAACTGCTAGACTTCTAATATTAAGTCTAGTAAGTCCCACTCCCCAGAGGCTCATCTTCAAACTAGGATAGGTTGAGAAGTGCTATTAAACTGAATGGTCCACCAAGAAAGACCGAGGTCAATGTGCCACTCATAAAGTACTACTAACAAGTAACACTTCTGGTCCTCATTAAATGAATATAAAAATACTCTAAGGTATTGCTATTTCATTTTTGTAAGCTCAAAGTTCAGTGTTTATGGTCCAGGGTACAGTTCAAAACTTCACAAACCATGTCATAGCAAAAAAGTCTCAACATATGGCATGAAAGAAGTCAAATTTAGATTAAGATATCTGTGGCACTAAGCAAACCATCCTTGAGATGACAGTGAAGTGCTCATGCATCACATGTAACAGCTTTCAGCTATGCTGACTGTAGGATTTTTATTTTTTTTTTGAAAGAAGTGTTTCTACCTCTCAATATGCTTTCCTTGACTCTGTGTGGGAGTTTCTAAGGCAAGGAAACTCCCTCCAGAAACCTGGCCAGAAATGAAGAGAGCAGCATCTGTTAAACACTACAACTTTAGTGAAGCTTTAATGATGTGGGAGTAACAGACCAGACTGCAGCCTGAGGTGGCAATCCTGAGTTTCCTTAGATGAGAATTAAGCAGAGTTAAAATGAGCAGAGATAATTTTAGCTATCGGAACTATGATTTTTGTAGACTATGGTTAACGCTAATCAAACTTAAGTCCCATTTTAAAAGCATTCCCTAAGTGGAACTAAAAGAGGTTTTTTGTTTTCTAAAAACGAGAGTGAGATCCAGGTTTACTCCTGTGTCTCCTGGAGATGGGAGTTTAGCCTGTGTCTCAGTCAAAATGAGGAAGGCAGAATGCATGCCCTGCATCCTCCGCCTGCACTTGTTGCAAATCATTCTGTTGTCCACAACACCTCCATTACTCTGCAGTACTGAAATTTGCAGGCATCTTACTGAAGATTTCACATCCAGATCTCCCTGAAGTTGCTGACCTGCTAAGAAAATGCATTTGAAGACCATGAGTATTCTGTATCTACTGTCAGAAGGTTATGGTAATGAATGGCAGCCACTGAGAATACCCATTCAAAACACATGCTTCCACTGCATGGGCTAGTAAAAAAAAAGCACAATCTGAATGATGGAAATACTAAACAAGAGCCAGAAGGTTTTATTTCTCTTTTAGAAGAAATTATATTTGAGTCACAATGTTAAAGTCACCTGACCTCTTCAAATAGCTTGATTTTATTCTTTGCCTAGCTGAGATTGCAGGAGCATAGCATGGTTTCAGCTCTGTATCCTATTCCTCTGGAGCTGGTTAGCACTTTGTTGGGTTTTGGAAAAACAAACAAACAAAAATAAAAATAAAAATAAAAGGGAAACATGAATCTTGAAAAATGTGATCAGTTATGAGTTGTTAATTAGAAGATATAGGCTATTTCAAGGAAATCCAAACGCTTCACTGGCAGAAGATAGAGAAATACTAAAAAATAAAGTAAATAAGCTTCCACTGTGGGAGAGCACTAGGTAGGGAGAGGAACTTGTAACTTCCAGCTGGTTTTGGTGAAACAATGTCTAAATATACTAGCTAATGATCAGCTTCAATCTGTAACACTGCCCATCTTGTGATTGTAGTGCCTCATTTCAGAAGTTTTTATGATCTCAGAAGCATATGGACAGCCCCTTCGAACAGACCAACAGAGTGTATGCCAGGAAGAATGGAGGAAAGTCTGCTATATGAAAGGAAATGTGGTACCAGTGCAATGCAAACCAGGTGGAACAATCATGGAATAACTGCTAGTGTTACATGAAGGCCACACAAGTTTGTGTTAGCAATTGGCATATTGGCTGAATCATGCAAGTGAAAGGTTGTGTGTGAACATAAAGTAAAGCAATGCTCCTTAGGGCTTTGAACTTTCTTTAAGATTCTTGGGGTTTGTACTAAAGTTTTATTGATCTTTGTCTTCAGCAAGACCTCAGCGAACCTTTCCTCTGATCCTTTCTGTTTTCTTCTGTTTTTCTTTCACAGAGTGAAGAATTCCTGTGGGATAATGTACTCTGGGTGCTGAAGGGCTAAAGGGCAATCTTTGCGTACTCCTTCCTTTCAGTTACTCTGTAGATGTGAAAATATCTTGGGATTACTAATGCAAAAGCCACTTCACCCTTTACATACATTTACTTTTCATTGGTTAACTCTGAAAAGGTTGCATCATTGATCAGTACAAGATGTTTAAAGTAGAAATGCTTATAACATCTTAGTAAATACATTCTCAGTTTGAGAGGAGAGAAGGGGCATCTGGGAGGTCCTCTCAAAGAGATTGTTCCTTTGACCCTAACAAATTCTTAGTTCTTCTGGTCAAACCAGGACACTGAGTAGCCTGTTTAGTCAAATAAGTAGCTAATGCCTTTTACAAATCATACTAAGTTTGGGGGGTTTTTTACTTTAATAACATTCAATAGCAGCAGGCTTCCTTAGTTAGTTAAGCATGATTTTAAAATGCATTCTGCTTCACTAATGTTTATACGTCACCTCTTGAGTACATTAGGAAAGCACAGAATTGGATACTAGCTACTTTTTTATTATTATTTGTATGACTTTATAAAGTTCTCTTTCTTATCTAAAATTTGGTCTGGCAAGCATAAATCAGCTCCCAGGGGTCTCTTGAAATCTAAGTTTAAATTGGCCTTTTCAAGAAGAAATGAGAGAGAAAAACCCAGAAGAAATCAGGAGGCTGGGGCAGAGAAGATTATTAAACAGCTATTTACAAATTTCTATTTCATGACAATATGTTGAAGCTGCCAAGAAATAGCTGACATTGCAGAAGGTACATAATCATGTGAGGAGTACCTGTGCTTTGGAACAGAAGACTAAAACACATTTGAATACTCTTTGCTTCTAAAAATACCTGAATCTATTACTGAATCTTCAGGGAGAAGAAAAAAAACAATTCCAATTAGGGTTTTATTTATAACAGTCGGATTTCAGTAAGAAGATCTCAAATTACAATGTAAACGTCACTTGTGACAATATTTTTTTTGTTCTAAAAATATGTACTTTAGGTGAGACCAGAGGGGTTTTAAGTACTTTAGTCATGAAGTTAATTTTGCAGTTATTGAATTACTGTGGAGCATTATGGGATATGGTACACTGCATTATAACGTATCCAATATAATATATTGGAAGGAGTCTGAAGAAATGCCTATGCAGTCATTTCATTTTTAGACCATACCACTATCAAAACACTTGGAGTTTGAAATCTAGAAAAGTTATAGCAAAAAAGCCACATTCTCAGAAATGTAGCAACCAGATTGCCTTGTTCATTCCCTTAAAGTAATAATTACAATTTCAAAAGCTCCCACAAAGGTAAATTTTGAAGTGGAAAACACTCAGCTCTGAGATTCTCCTGCGCAGCTACTGCCACTCAAGTAATTTTTAGGATTTGGACACTTCCTTGAAAGGGTAGTGTTTCTGTAAGCCCTCATGAGAATCCTGACTAGAAAGTAAATGTGTTCTCTTTGACTACTATGCCTATAAACTCAGAGTTCTGAGAGAAGTAATAGAAATTAAGCTACTGCAGTGAGAATCTATTCTTGCATATCCAATAAGTGGCACATTAATTTTCCTTTTGACCTCGGTTTTTTTGCAGATCTTTATCTTCAGTATGTCCCACCTAAACCAGACAGAACAGTGTAAAGACCACATGATATCTGGAGTGATTCCACTTGCTTATGAAAGACTTATTTTATTCAGTTCAATCTGGTATCAAACACTGTATGCACTGAGATACAATAATACCTTAACATTTTATCTGAACTCTCATCTTTCTCTGAGTGTAAATGGTGAAGCAGCCCATCTGTGAAAGTGTTTTTCTCAACCCTCTATACCTTCCATTCTTCCATCTGGAGGGAATCTGATAGACTACTTAGTTCTTCTTCCTTACCATCACATCTTTATTTCTGAAAGAACCATGTCTGGTTTCACATTGAGCTTCTTTGGAGAAAGTCTTTAATTAATATTCTATATAAACAGTCTGGAGTGAGACTTGCAAGAAAGACTGATTGACTATTTCTGACTTGGAAATGAATAAACTGTGAAAATTCAATGTTGCATTGAAACTACTTATCTGGTTTTCACAGAGCAGGGGAAAAAGTGCACAAGATTTTTCTAATGAAAAATTTTCCAGAAATCCACAAGATTTTTTTGTACCTTTTGACATCTTCTGTTCCATGAGCTAGATTCCCTGACCAAAGAGTGTCACCTTTGCCAATATATCCTACTGTAAGGATTAGAGAAGAAACCTCCCACATTGACAGGAAAGTAGCAGACATTTCTCTGATTTAATACAAGGGAGGGAAATGTGAAATCTCTATAGATTAAAAAAGGGTTTAATTGTCTATCTAGTGCCAGAGTTGGGATAGATAGGTGAGGATCATGGGAGGGAGGTGAGGGGAGAAGAAAAATGAGTAACACTCTGTCAATTCAGTATATTTTTTCTTTTTTGTTTACTATGTTAATACTGATTTGGAAAAATAATAGGATGACCAAAGTGAATACACTTTAGGCTTGTTATTTCTGTGTTTTCTGAAAAACATGTTCTTTGCAATTTAGATGCTGCTGATAAATACAAAAAGACACACTGTAAGGTAGCTAGTAGGACAGAACAACATCTGATCACGGCTTCGATGGAAGTCCAGATTCTTTTTCAGAGCCTTTGGCTAGCAAGCCAATACTAATCAAAACTGATGTCTCAGCAGAAACAATACATTTAAAGATGAGAATAACCATACTGAAAGGAAACTGTTTTAAAAAGAGTAATACAAACCACAAGACAAATTGTTCGAAGTCCATCAACACCATGTAGAATATTTCAGTGGTTAGAAAGTAAATTGCATTAGGCATTCCCAAAATGTTATAAAAAACATGCTAATAATCTTTAAACTTACTTTAAATTCAGGGATCCTGGCAATTACTCTGGCCCTTTTAAGACAATCTAGCAGTGTGCTTAAAGATTGCTTGCAGACATGGGCATCTAGGTGCCACACAGAGCAACTCTGAAGCAGCCTAAAGGGCCAAATCAGCTTGCAGCTCCAGGGACAAGATGACAAACATAATCACACCAAGTCCCCTTGGCTTCCGCTTGCCCTGTCCTACATCTTCTGCATCAAGATAGCATCTTGTCTAAGATTAAAAAAATCAGTTAAGACCAGCTGTCATGGTAGCTGAAAGTGGTCATTGTCACATAGGAGTAATTCATTTTGTTAAAAGGATGGAATTATGGGTTTCTGAGTCTTCGTAGTGTATTTGGTAGCTGGCATTAGAGACCACAATGTGCCTAGATGCTTTTTGTATTCCCTAATGCATGTCATGTCACCTGGAAGACATCATTAACTATTTCTGCCTTTCAGCAATTACATACTAACTCTAGCACCAAGCAAGGCAAAATATACATCTAAATCTTACACCTTACTCAGTATTTGGTTTTCCAGATGACAGGTGATATTATAGTGCCAACATTCACTTCCATTAGCTTTTCCATCTACATAGTAAACTGAAGACTTTTCAAAGTAGTTGTTACATACACATTAGTAAAAAAATCAGAGACATTTTGCAAAAAAATAATTTCAGCATTTAGCAGAACATTCATTGAGGTAACGTGAAATTTTACTGTGCTTGAGTACAGTGCTGGAGCACTGGCTCCAAAAGCAGCATGGTAGCAGCTAGCAGCCTGTCTGCCTTTCATGGAAACAAAACACTATCAGGTGAATAGTCGGGCTTCACATCCTGAGTATTCTTTTTTTCTGTTTGGAGAGTACTGGTTTTGAGCACTGCCTATGTGTTCATTGAAACAGATCTCCAGAACCAACTAAATTTTTAATGCATGTGAATATACCTGAACTGAGACACCTCCAATTTGTAGCCAAGCATTGCATAGGTATGACCATCAGCCTACAGCAGTAATTTCAGTAAGATTCAAAGCAAAAGTCTACATGTCCAGAGGAGGGCCACAAGAATGATCAGAGGGCTGGAACACCTCTCCTACGAGGGCAGGCTGAGGGAGCTGGGATTGTTCAGCCTGGAGAAGAGAGAAGAAAGCCTGGAGAAGAAAGAAGTTCCTCACCACAAGGGTAGTGGAACACTAGAACAGGTTGCCCAGGGAGGTGGTTGAGGCCCCATCCCTGGAGGCATTCAAGGCGAGGCTTGCCAGGGCTCTGGGTAACCTGATCTAGTTGGGGATGTCCCTGCCCACTGCAGGGGGGTTGGACTAGATGACCTCCAGAGGTCCCTTCCAACCCAAATGATTCTATAATTATGAGCAGCTCATAGTGTATCTCACAGAGACTAGACCATTGAAGTTAACTCTTCTGTATAGGCTTCGTTGCAGAAGGTGAAACAACTAACTCCCTTTCTCTCATAACCTCTTGCAGCTATTTTTTTTAACTAAACCTCTGAGAGTAAAGGCAATGACAGCTGCAGGAAAAATAGGTTCAGTGAGGTGGAAAGGGAGCATTTCTTGAAGTCGTTATAATTAAATTATAGCCGTTATCAGAATAAGCAGAAAAACCTGTAAATCATTCTAGCATACAGATCCAAGCACAAAATGTATGTTTTCTTCCTGATTCATTAGTTTCCTCACATTCATATTGCTAATTATAATTACTCCAAAGTAATTATTAATTAGAAATTATTTTGCATTAGGCAATTGGAAGACAGTTCCCTTCTGAAATAAAAATCTATAATGACATTACAAATTCTGCTATGGTTTTACAGTAATGTAATGTGATTAACTATTACCAAAGATACACAAGTATGACTAAGCAAATTGATTAATAATGATGTTTAGCATGTCTCTTTATTTTATTAATAACCTGTATTTTGTTCCTTCCTCAGCAATTTTATTTAGGGAAGACACACATTTTTCTTATAAGAATGTATTTTTATGACAACATATTTTTATTTTTAAGTGACTTTACAAATTTTTACACTTGTTTGAGAAGTTCACACTGGAAGGAGTTAGAATTAACAAATAAGAAGAGTCTGAATAATGTCCCAAAATAAAATGGAGTAAATACAGAAAAAGCCATACGGAATATGTAACAATAAAAAGTCACAGATGGTCTTAAAATAACATTTCTCTTTCCAAATTAAATGGTGGAAATAGCTTTGGGTATCACCGCTGGGAAGTGGGCTCAGTATTTCTTCCTTAGGTCTTTTCTTCCTCCCATCACCATGTTCCTACACTTTTTTTCCCTAATGTTAGCAGAGAGGGGATCTTTTTCAGACAAGGGCACAGTTGTATGTAAAGATTCAGAGTGAGGGCCTCATATCCAGGTGTGATGAGTGTCCTTGGTTACCTTAATATGACCCTGAAGAAAACCTGGAATTCTACAAAATTCAGGAAGAAAAGCTTTGGATGCTCATCTAAATTTTATCACTTGGGCCCATATCTCTTTAAAGCTATGTTATTACAAAGTGCTCTAGAAAAGCTCAGGAGGATAATCCTTGCTTAACAGAAGCATTGCATGATAACTTAATCAGCCTTTTCCATTTGCAGTGTAGGCTGTCTGCATCAATCTACATTGTTAATGATCCCAGAGTTCAGAGGAAGTGTGTTATGAGGAGGAAGAGCTAAGAAAAAAACTTGTCTGTAATTTACCAGGAAGACAAACCACAAAGGTGAATATGAGTTGTACACTAATCATGCTAACTCCAGACACTATAGAGAGACTGCTTTCCCAGTAGTTTAACAACACTTTGTTTAGTACATACCATGCTGAAGACTTCAAGGTGATATATATAGTATAGTTTTGTAAGACTTTGCTCTGACTTCCAAAGATGATTTGGGTAGGTGGACAGCCCTTCAGCAAGGGTCTGCCTCAGCTACCCTACTTCCTACTTATTGATACTCAGGTTTGGAGGCTGGTAATAATAGAAGCTTGTGCTGGTGGTCATTATTTCTCTTTGCTCCTTCTTTCCCACTCAGAATTATTGGTATGGCAGAACCATAATGTGGGAATGCAGTCAAACACCTGGGAATCATAGGGAGTTTGTGATACTGCAAGGCATCTTTGTTACCAAGGGAACACAGTCTCAAGCAATCATAAGCATTATGTAGTATGATCTCTTCTTGAAATGAACTAGTTTCATTTTAAAATCAATTAAATTTAACTCCCAATAGTCCTATAGAAATTCAGTTTCAGAAGCTCTTTTCTCTGATGGCTTAAACTTCTATTTAATTCCAATCTGAATGTATTCAAGGCTACTTTATATCTGTTTGCTCTTGTGCCAGGACGGTACTTCATCTTAAATAGTTCTTTAACCTCCCTGAGGTATTTATAGAGAGCAATCACATCCCTACTCAAATCAGTCTTTCTTTGCTAGCCTAAACACATCCCTTTTAGTCTCCTCTCATAAGACTGCTTTCCATTTCCACCGTCATGCTAGTAATCTCTTTACTGGTTAAATTTCTCTTGAAGTTGGATAATCAAAACTGTAGACAGTGTTCAAGATAAGGTCTAATTAACATCTTTTCTATAGCAGGAACATTTCCATGCCGTTTACTGGGAAGATCTCACTAGAAAGATATACCTTTTCTACAAGTGTGTCTCAGCGACCCTATGACAACACTCAGACATTATACAATCAGTCCTCTCCCTAATTCTGTTTCCTGGCAATGAGCTCCCACTGGTTTCTCCTCTAATTCCCTCAGCAGCATAGATTCCCTCAGCCAGAGCCTTGCACTTCTTGTACCCTACATAGTTTGCTTGGCTTAGTTTAAATCTTTTCTTTGTCTGATACTTTCTTTTTTAAGCACCATTTTCTTTTACATGAAGCACTAGAAGAACACAGACAGTACCCAAATGGTTCAATATCCCCAAGTCTACTCCAGAAGTAAGGAAGAATATTCAGCCTGCAAAGAACATAGTTTCCTGGGCTGCTGCCCACATCAGATATCCTTCAGTGACTCACACCAGAAGCCTTAAAAAGACTGATACTCTTCAGCCTTTTCCCAGACAGCACACCTAAGGCTTTTCTCAGACTATTCCCAAAGCACTTCTCCACTGCACTGTAGCTAAAGAGTCTCCTTGAGGCAAATCCTAACCATTCTCCCAGTCAACCCACTTTGCCTAGACTGTAGCCTTTTATCGCAGCTGTTGTGAGTCATTGAGCCACATCTGGGGAACTAGCTGCTCACTGTTAACCCCATGATGCTTGGCCATGGAATAGTTTATCCAATTTTAATCATAGATACTTTAAATACACAGACAGCTGAGGTCCCACCTCAGTTGTTGGGTTTGTCTTTTGGAATATTTACTCTGCCTATATTATTGGTGTAAATAAAAAAAAAAAGTAAAGCTAAAGAAATAATTCAGAGAAATAATTCAGATTAGTAGAATCAGACAAATAGTGAAAACTAAACAAAACAACATGATATATTAATAACATGTAGATCTAAAATACTCTCTTCTCTATGGAGCTCCACAAAAGTACCTCAAGGAATTTAGCCAGACAAAGTGCAGCAGATGTGTTAAACAGATGGATGCCAAGGAAGTGGCTTGGTTTCTCAAAAAATGGATGTGAAGGACTGGGGAGAAAGTTGAACAGAGTCTTGCTGGATTGAGCTAGAAGGGGGACTTTTATCTTATTTTAATGGAAAGTAAGAAAATCACGTTCTACTTTGACAAACTAACACCTTAATTGTCAACGTTTCTGCCTGTTCTAAGTGCATAGCATATTCCTCACACTGGGACACAGCTCAAGACTATATTAAGCAGTAAATAAACACAAGGCACTGAAGTCTTCAGCCCTTAAATTTAATAGATTAAAGACAAATGAGTATTTTTACCAACTGAATGAAGCAGCAACCATACTTTCTTATAGTGGTATCAGAGGCTGCACTGTTTCCCTTGTCTGCCACATGACTGGAACACACAGAGGTGGAAATGGACAGTGTCACATCCACAGTATGTCTGACAGCGGCTGCCTGACAGTTTTAGGTTTACTGTTTGTGAGCTCCACAGTATTTACATGAAACAGAAATAGTAGTGAAGTCCTCGTGGAAAACAAAGTGGCAAAACCCTGGCTTGAACAGGGGAGGTTGTATCAGATGTCCTCCAGATGACCTTCCAACCTCAACCATTCTGTGGTCATGTGAAAAGCTTTATTTTCAGCTATGTGAGTGTCTGTGATCTACTACATCTGGCTTCTTTCTCAGAAAAAATTCGAGGAGTGGACAAGGAATAAGTTTTGCTTTGATGAAGTGTCTAAGAGTTGCAATCTGCCTTCAGTAGAAAAATGGCTTTGGTGAGCCATATATAGGTTTCATCAAAATCATAACATCACTGGATTAAATTACTGTTTTGGAAAAGTGTAATTAATGTCCCCTATTGTCTAAAACAAATAAAATATAGTTCTTATCCATCTAACTTGGAATTCTTGAGTAAGACTTGTTTATAAATGGATGGTTGCTCCACATTTTATTGAAAATCAAGTCTTTTAAAAGTATGCCCGGGCTGCCACTTAATAATTGATCTTTCTCCAAACCACTAGGCACATTTGGAAACTATGGTTATAGTCAGGTAGCATGATTATTCGTTTTTTTAGGCTTCACAAAACAAGTTCTGTACCTCGTCAAATGTATGTCTCACTGTGTTGTTCCTGAAGTCTACTTCTTATTCTTCGTGTGCTGAGTATAAAATACATATCCTGAAGTATGTAAAACTGAGGAAGTCTAATCTTTTCCTGACAGTAAAATAGTTTCAGATAGGTCAGAAAAAAGGGTAGGTAAGCAGTATATCCTGTTTATGTCAAGGTTTTCAGAAATAAAATTATATGATTTATTATGAAAAATTAACAAGACCTTGCCTTTATTGTCTCTCAGGGGTTACATTGTGAGCTTTGAAATATTACAGTTATGTTGGGTTGTTACTACAGCTTAATAAAACAAAAGAAAGTATCAACTGAACTGCTTTCTACTGTCAGCCAAAAGTCTTTGCTTCCTCCATAGGATAGCAGAGCCATGCTTTTATTGAGCAACACAGAATATAGCTCTCAGCATGTAGGAAAACACATTTCTGACCACTAAAGCCAGAATTGTAGTGAAATGAAGTCTGTAGGTTATTTTTCTTCTGTGTCTATCCTACTCGTCAGACCGATCAGTCACTCCATTAGCACTAACAGTTCACCTGTGAAGAGAAACTAAAGGAACTAAAGCCTGTTAAGAGAAACTTTGATAGTGAGGTCTGGCCTTAAGCCCCACAAACTTCCCAGGTGCCTGAACGTCTGCAGATAGCTGTATTTTGCCAACAGAGTTCTGTAGGTTCCTGGATTTCTGTGAATAGTCTTTCTAGACCTGCCAACCCATGCAGCTGGGCAAAAGAGCTCCATCCCTATTTCATGCCTGAAACCACTCAAATTTGAATCTTCCCCCAACATATATGGTCTGGTTGAATTCCCTATGATCTAAGGTTTATTTAAATTTTAATAAACCATTCATTTTATAGCATTTTCCCCAGGAAACTTGACAATAAATCCCTTTCAAAAATAAAATAAAGCTTAATTTATATTCTCGTATTTTCACTAGAAGAAGAATAGCTGAGAATTAATTGGATTGGTTTCTCTTCAAACTGATGGAGGGAGTTCTAAAATATCCTACCTTAAAACTCTGCTGAACAGTTTCAGATGTATTCAGTGGAGCCAGGCATTATAATTTCTAGCCTACAGAAGTTCCACAAGGATTATGGGACCCACTAAACTCTGGAAAGACATAGGTTTTCTTCTTGGAATTATGTTTGATAATGAGTCTGGCTTTCTTCCCTGGAGATGGCTGATCAAACTAGCAGGAAAAAATGACTGTCTCACTCATCAGAGATCTCCCCAAACTGTAAGAAAGTGAACAGGTTGTTTCCTGATTGCTAGTCAGTTGGGCAAGAGCCAGCAGCTGGAAACTGCTGTGAATTACAGCACTAAAATAGGGAGCATCCAAAGAGAGAAAAATGTTGTCACAGTGAGAGACAGTGAGCAGAAAAGACACTGATTAAGATTTCAAATTTTCTAGTTACTGAGGCTTGCAAAGGCTTTTGTCTCTAATCTAGAAACTAAAGAAGAGGTTTCCCAGAGGGTTATATATATTTTTTTTGTCTCTTGCATACTGATTTCTATGGGATTATTCCAGTTGCACAGCAGTAGTCCCTCGTACAGGCTATGTTGCTCTAAGAGACATAGGAGCAGCAAAGTACATTGGGATTCAATAGAGATTAAATTGTATGTATGACTTTAGTTAGAATTTCAACTACCTTTTGGAGAGATCAGAAATGGTATTTTTGTTTATTTAGTTGCTCCTGTATTTGGTTAGTTTTTTAGGTTTTATTTACACTTCAGGTGCTTTGCAATCAGTTCAAACCCTCTACATTAAATTACTGTTTCAATATTTTGTGCAAAGTCTGTAACTTCCGAAGAATTAGTGAAATTTGTGAAATTAGAAGACTGTTTAAAGAGAGACATATGTATTGTCAAGTAACTTTGCTCTGCAATGTTTAGTCAGAATACCTCCACAAATGTCTGTTGCTTTTTTTTTACCAGCTCTTTCTATGGAACTCCTTATAGGTCAGAAGCAGTCATTGATAGTTTCATTAAAAGTTGCAGACTTCGAAATATCTAAGTGTTGATACAATTTTATTTCAAAATGGTACTGCTTTATTTTATCCAATATTTTAACCTACTACTCTTTTTCCTGTCCCAAGAACAACATTCTATAGGTCCGACACAAGCAAAAAAATTATTATCTAGGGCTATAACTCTACCCTTGCTACATTAAGATACTGCCTCATTTGCAGCAAGTTACATAAAATGTTTTAATACTTCAAGACTCTTGTAATAGTCAGGCAGGATTGAGAGCTGTTTTACCTTTGGCTTTTAATTTCTCAGCATATTTCAGTTCACAGATAGACCCCCTGGAGGAACATTTTCAGTATGTCGTATTGGGAAATACTTTAAGTATGCACAAAATTATAGCTCATTACAACAGTGGGAGTCATTTGCCTGTCTGCTTTCTCAGTCTTCATGTTGAAATGAGACTTCACTGTTATTTTTGGATTGATAAGAAAAGGGAGGATTTATGCCAACATTATGAATACTTGGAGTTATATATGCATCTATGGCATTCTCATATGTATGTGCTAAAAAAAATCTAGTGAGAAGAGGACATCAGCATCACATTATACAGTTCCAGCAACCACCTTATGGCTTCAATTGCTCTATGTCTGCAAGGTAATATTTTGTTACATTCACTTAAACACATTAAAATTCCTTTTGTTTTGTTCAGGAGCCTCTGATTAAAATGGTAGTTTTTTAATGTCTCTGTGCTTAAGCACCAAAAGAACATCAGGGAGTCAATTCAGTTGCCTAAATGCCACTTAGTGCCATTAGAAATGCTCTAGGATACCTGGGGCATTCAGATGGAGCTGGCAGCCACAACATCAGATACAGAAATGCCATGCTGGAATGAGACCTGGATGCCAGATGGTATACCCTAGAGCATCTCAATTGGTCCTACATGCCTATGTGTGCATAACTAGAAGAATCCAGTGAACTTTAAGGTAGTAATTTAATTTAAGCCCCTACCTAAAACTGATGCCTACATTAACAGTATAGTCACTAGAGAGAACTAGAAGCCTTAGAAACCTACATTTAGGCAGAAAGCACTTCAGATCCTTAGAAGCCTCTAGTTACTTGTCTATATTAAATAAGCAACAAATATATGCACTTAAATCTGGATTTATCTGTCCTAAGTTTAACTATCTAAAGACTGCAATCATTTACAGGGTTTTAAAAGTTGTATTCAGCTCCAGTGTTCAGTGTTACTGTCATTTGAGATGACTTCGGCTAATCAGGACAACTGCATAGGAGTGGCAGATGGGACACAGGACCTATAGGAAACCTGCACCCTTTTGGAACAGCATCTAGAGACCAGGCCACTGACAGAACCTATGGTGTTTCAAATGGCACTAGGGGGTTGTCTTTAGGTGACTGAATGCCTCCCTTCATGTGCTGTATGTGTCTAAGCTCTCTAGTAACCAGGAGAGATTTAAGAGTTGACTCAGGCAACTAGACAATCAGCTACTCTTGTCTGAGGTGCCCCAGGTTAAACAAGACCTCTTCATGCTCATGGACTTGCCTTTCTCAGGTGGCCACTGTGGATTAGGAGAGATCTCTTAGGGAATCAAATGGTTTCTTTTTAGTCAAATTGAGACCTTCACTTACTATACCAGGAGCTAAATATCAAGTCAGTTGTCTGAACACAGAGCTCCATTTCTCCTCAGGTTCCAACTTTCACTACTATTTCTTACTCTCTAAGAAAAGGATGGACTAGCTTTTAAACTCTAAGTCAGATACATCACACAGTAACACTTAGAGTAGGGAACTGAATTCCAATGTCTGAATCTGAAAATAAATCCCATCTATTATTTAAGCTGTTTGCTATAGTCTATGGGGAAAGAAAAGCACCTCTGAAGGGCAGCAATGTCAGTTTGAGCTAACCTTCACCACATCAGCAACAGATCTGGTTGTGGTTGGGATCCTCCCCTCAGAAAGGGATGCATCTTGCTCACCTTATGGTGAGCAATTCGAGTACCCACAGTGGGAGGTTTTCTTCTTTAAATGTGGGTGCATGCACATTGTGGTTTTGTCATCCTAGAAATAAGATTGTTTGTAGCTGGAGAATCAGTTGTGCTGCAGTACATCTCCCACTGACATCTGAACTTCTATACCATTTGTCAAATGGAGAACTACGTTTGCAATAAATCCACATTTTGGCTAGCTATTGCTGCCCCTTTTGTGGGTGTCTCCACAGCACTGTCACATTGTGTTTAGCAAACCTATCTTTGCCAGCTTTAGTCACAATTTATCTTTAAAACTCAAGAACATGTCTTTCAGGACTGGTGCAGAGAACTTTTTTCTGACATGCGTGTGAGACCCTGTGACAAGCTCCAAAAGGCTAGAGACAACAAACCAAGGTAAACCTATTTCTCTGACACAAAGTGCTGTAGAAGTTATTTTTCAGTGACTCCTCCAAATACTCATCCTAGCACTAGATCCTCTTCCTTCTGACATCAATTACAGGGCTTCCACAGCTCTTCAGTGGCAGAAGAACTAGAATATCAAGTGAGCATGTGTTTTAAATGTCATTTAAAACAAGATTGGAAACATGTGTCTCCTTGAACTCAGTCCTTATCAGTTAATCAGCTGGGACAGAACAGCTACACTGTGGGAGTGCAGACAGGTGTGAAACAGGACATAAGAATCAATTGATGGCTGGAGCATTCCCAAAGACAGAGTCACTGTTAATGGCTTGGATTCTCCGGGTAGATCAAATGCAAAACTACTCCAGACCAAGTACCTTGAAAAGATACCAGCTGAACCATGGAAGTTAGAAAAGGTTCTCAAGTGAGAACAATCAGATTCTCTAGGGGGGAAAAATACAGTGTGGTGCTAATCTTTGTGATTTGGAGATAATCTGGTTGTAAACCAGTGATGTTTTCTTCACTTTACAGTCAGAGAGGTCTAAGAGGAATGAGAAGATATGTTTTAGAGCTTTAAAAAAAAAAAAAGACCTGAATTTTAATGAGAATCCCTCCATTTCCCTTTAGTGTTGTTGATACCACTTCTTTGAAGATAGCAAATAAATGAAGCTGCTATTAAGTTCTTTAGGGCTCCAAACTGACAGCAGTAAACTCACTATGGGAGAAAGAAATCAATTGCCAGAAAAGAAATGGATAAATAAATAAACCAGAGGAAGGTAGAGAAAATTATTTTGCAACAGTGTTACTGAAATTGCTGCAAAAAGTATGGCTTTCATTTATCAGAGAAACCCATTCAATGTGAAGCTAAGATTTTAACAAGAACAAGGAGGGGACAATGTAAGAGCAATTATATACCAGTTGATGAAAGATTTACTATTAAACTGTCACAGCTGTCATGTTTGACCTCACCTACAGAATATCTTCTTTACAAAATAAGCAATGAGAACAAAACATGGTACCTGTAATAAACACAACAGAGTAAAAAGATCATTTCATTCCAAAGTATGATCACAGAAAAGGACAGCAAAAAGTAAGCCAGGTGGTAAATCCTTTTCCTCTAAAGGTTCATACTCTCCTCAATACCTACTGCGTATTTCAGTTCAAACAGCAAAATATCACCTCATCTGGTGATGAGATTTCTCTCATTCATCTGGAGACATTGAGGTGAATGACAGTTGACTCACATATCGAGAAAGCAAATTTAGGTATCTACTTGTGAATCCAAACACTTGCTCATAGTGAGTGTGAACTAACATTTCGCTCTAAATTTTATGCTGTGTCAGTACTGCCCTCTGAATTCTCTCAGGGGAAGAAAAAAACCCCCAGTATTTCCACCTCAGGTTTTCAGGCTTCTTCCTGAAAGCAGCAGAACTTCTTAGCCCAGCTACCTGGTGGGACATCCCAAACTATCCCATGTGAAGCTATACAACACATCCTGGCTACCGCCAGGAATGGAGACAGCCTAGTGGCACCTAGCCACCTCCCATCCAACCATCCACCTCCTGCATGGAGGAGGAGGGGAAGCAGCAAGCTGAAAAGGAAAATAAATCTGGAGTTAATAGGAGCATTCCCAAAGGAGATTTGAGGGAGGTAATTCAGGCTTTGTGGCTTGCCCAGGA
>VWZO01004080.1:998105-1114012 GCA_013396975.1 Bucco capensis
AAGCCACACCCGGGGAGGGAGAGGTGGGGATTGGGTGGGAGGGCAAAGAGCCACACCTGGGGAGGGAGAGGGTGGGGAGGGGAGGAGGTCTGCAACTGAGCCCAGATGCTCTGTGATTTGGGGTGAAAGAGCAGGAAATGGGGTGGGAAAGGGGAGGTGGAGGCACAGGAGGGAGATAAGGTGGGAGAGGGGTCAGTGGGGCACATCTCTGGAGATACTCCAAACCTGACAGAACACCATCCTGTGCAACCTGCTCTACGTTCTCCTACTCTGGCAGACGGGTTGGACTAGATGATCTCCAGAGGTCCTTTCCAATCCCTAACATTCTGTGATTCTGTGTGTGAGCAAGATACTATTGGCCTTCTGCCATGAGGGCCCATTGCTGGTTTGTGTCCGATTTACTAGCATATCAGCTAATCCTCCTAGTCTCCTATTGTTTGTAAAATTCCAGAGGGTCCACTCTGTCGTATCACCTAGGTCATTAATGAAGATTTTGAATAGTACTGGAGCCAGTATTGACCCAGAATATTCCACTATTGCAGCTGGAATTTGTGCTACTGATTACAACCCTTTGTGCCCAGCAGTGCAACCGCTGCAGTTTTCAGTTAACATCACTGTCCACTTATCTAGCCTATACTTTATCAATTTGTCTATAGGATTTAACGGGAGGCAGTTTGAAAGCCTTACTAAAGTCAAGATAAAAAATACCTACAGCTCACACCTCATCCACCAAGCCAGTCATCTCATCATAGAAGGCAACCAGATTGGTCAAGCGTGATATGCCCTCCATAAATCCATGCTGTCTACTCCCAATCACCTTCCTGTCTTTCATGCGCCTGGAAATGGTTTCCAGGATTTGTTGCCTCATCACTTTCCCAGGGATCAAGGTAAGGCTAGCCAGCCTGTAGTTCCTCAGATTCTCCTTGTTACCCTTCTGGGACAACGAATAGGAGTGACTGCTTTCTTCTAGTCCTCAGGAAGCTCACCCAGTCACTATGATCTTTCAATAGAGATTGGCCTCATAATGGCATCAGTCACCTGCCTTAGCACTTGTGGGTGCCTCCCATGAAGTCATTTGTATATACCTGATGAATTTCTGTGCTCCCTAAGCTGATTCTCCTGCACTGAGTCTAAGTCTCCCTTGCTCCAGACTCCGACTCTGGTCTCAGGGGCCTGGGATTCCTGAAGGTCTGTGTTAACAGTAAAGATTGAGATGAAGGTGGCATTGACTGCCTCAGCCTTTTCCATGTCCTTTTTCACCAGATTCCCTGCCCCATTCAGCATCAGTCCCACATTTCCCGTACATTTTCTTTTTTTTGACTTTTTGCCCATGAGACCACTCAGCAGACCCAAGTCAGATAGGTTTTGGCTTTCTTTAACACATCCGTTCCTGCCTGGAGAATAAAAGAAATCTAGATGGTTAGTATGTGTTAGGTGATGTTTAGATGCAATACCACCCTTCTTTTAGCAGGATCATTTCATGGGAAGCTTGATATATAGATTGAAGTTAATTAATGAAGTTATACAGGCTGGAATTTGATTTCAAGCTGCAAGAGCTCTGCATTTTTATTAGAACTCTTTTCTCCTATACGTGTCATATCCTATTAAAATTTACCATACTGTACACAGCTGTTACATTGCAAAGAAGAATTAGAAACAGTTAGGGAGAGGGAAAGCCAGTCTGTTTGTGATTTGCTGCTGCTGCCCAGTCAATGTATCTAGAGCCTTTTTGCTCTGCCTCAGGCTCCTATCAATCTGATGGATCTGGAACACTGCAGACAGTCAGGTGTGACTGCTATAGATGCAAAACAGTGCTGAGAGCGATATAGTTCAGTACAATTCCAAAGGCAAGCAACATGCATGGCACTCAAATATTACTGTGTAGAGCTTAAGAATAGAAAAATACAGATTTTTAGGTGCACATGGAAGAATAGAAAATATTACACATTAATAGAAGACCAAAATTTTTGTCAATGCTATATAAAAATAATAGGGATATTACAGCTGACTATGCTAAGGTTCTTGCTGAATTCTACCACAAGGAAGCTGAACTGTTACTGTTAATTCATTTTAATTATTCAAAATAGACGTTCTGTTCCCACCAATTCATATCAGTTTAGATATTTAGCTAAATTATATTACTTTTATATTCAATAACTTTACTACTTGGATACAAAAGGCTGCATATCTTTTAAAGGCAATGTCTTAATCGGTCTATGACTTGCTATTCATATATCTATATCAAGCAAGCTTAATTTCGAGAAAGAGCTCAGGATGCACTGTAGGGAATGTATCTAGCCTTCACTAGCCTTTTTAATATGGTACAAATACCACAAGAAGCATGTAGTAGATAAGAGGATAAAATATTTGTTGCTCATAAATAGGTAATGTTGTTGAGTTCATGTCCAAAGAATCATTCATTCCCCATTCATGAACCACTCCTATACAGTAAGGGAGAAGAAAATACATGGGAATCTTCTTTTCCCATAAATTTGCAGCTGCCAGCTGCTTCTCCAGGATTCCTGGACTGCTGGGAAAAAAACAGTGCCTAAACAGGTGCTGAAAAACTGCACATATGCAATAGGAGCACTGCAGGAGATGTCACAGATGTCATGTTTATGATGCATGTGCTATGCTATTGAACTGCTGTGGCCACTAATTCTGACATGCCCAGCCTCCTGTGCCTACACAGACTGATTTGGTGCCCCACATACAAAGCAAGCCTCAATAAACATTGATGGAAGGTTGTTTTTTAGTACATGCACAGAACTATGTATGTGATATTTATCTGTCCAGGACTATCATGCCTCCTAATCGGCACTGTGCTTACAGCCTCTTTAAGACAGCCAGGATCTGCATGATGAATATTCCTGCCAAGTCAACATGCTGATTGCTCAGAACCTGACTATTTTTTGTATTCTTTCACTAATGTCAAATTCAGGACAGAAAAAAAAAAGTTAACTCATATTTCTCACTTATTCAAATGTGTAACTTGTCAGCACTATCTCTACTGAATCAAAGTATGGTAACATAGAATCACCTTCCTTTATGCAATATCAAGATCCCCTGAGGCTTTCTTTCACTATTTTTTCCCAGAACACAGAATGATTTCAAGTCACTGATGCAATTCTGAATGACTTGCTCTTTAGCATCGACTCTGATTCTCTACGTATGAAAACAGCTACATGGCATTGTTTTAATTTCTTTCCTAACAAACATACTTTTCACCCGATATAAGAAAGGTCTTGATTTGACTAAATGGGACAAGTGGAAAGCTATAATGAAAAGACACAGCTACAACATCTGGTGCACTTCAGACATAAACAAATCTGTGCCTGAGGGCTCTCTCTTTCCTAGTATTCCAACAGACTTCCAGTGAGCCCAGGACTTCTGTTTATTCTGCCTTTTTAGCTTTTTAAAATGATTAAGACACATTAACAGTTGCAATGGTATTGCCAGACAAGTAACAAAGAGCAAAATGCTAGCTAAAGTTGCTCACTAAACTGGTAACTTTTCTGTTATTTACTCATAGAGAGTTCATTGAGGGCTGAATTCAATCAAACACAATAGTTGATGCCTTAGTGTCCTTCTGGTCCCCAGCTGCCTCTGCAGAAGTAGATGGCTTTTCCATGAGTCCTGTGTCCTACCTACTAATTCTGTGCAGAGTCTCAAATATGTTAAGACTTCTCATAAAGTCTAGACATATATGTGTGGGCAGCTCACCTATATAGTGGGAGTCAGCTGTAATTTGCAGACAGTTCCATTTAGGCATCTTGGTGTAGGTGTTTACACAGGATTTATTTGTTTAAGTTCCCGTTAGAGACAGCAAATATCTGTAGTTTGTTTCAGTTGCTCAAACATAGCCATCTGGTGCAATATTAGTGTTCAAGACTTACACAAAAGTCTGGCAGTAGGAAAAGGAAGACTTTCTGTGGACTTTCTTTCTTTCCAAAGGAGCAGCTGGATGCCAGGTTTGATAGCTGAGATACAGGTGACTAAACAGAGCATCAAAACTCACTTTAAGTACCTCAGAGTACCCTGCCAAATTTTCAGATGTCACTTCAGAAAGGTGTAGGTCGTTGTCAGTAATGTACCAAACCTACTAGCCTCATGCAGGTATGTTGGCAATCTTAGGACACTGCAGGCCAGGGAGGATACTCTACAGAACTCAAAATGAAAGCTGATGTCTATGCTTAGGCAGCTGAATACCTCTCCATAGACTCTGAGGTCTTGACTTAGACATCTATTTCATGCATCATCACCTTTATCTAGGCGGTTCAGGAGAAGAATCCCATCTACAGTTTGTGGATCTTGGGTAGCTACAGTAATTGGTAATGAGGAAAAAGAAAATCAGTAACAATAGTGACCATCAAAATGAATTGCTTCAGTTCTCTCCCTTATTACAGTTCTTTAATTCACATTTTAGAAATTGTTACTAAAGTGTAACTTTGCAAGGGCTCAATTCACTTGCCCATACATGGATGTCTAGTGTCATTCAAGATGTCTTCAACCAAAGTATCCTACCTATTCTAATAGTGTGGGTCTACTTTTAGGCCCCATGCCCTATCTGCCAGCATCCATCTGTCTGGATGCACTAGGACAATGCAGATGGCAATAGATATCTATGTGTGTGCAACTGAATTGATTTCTAGGTGGTGAACTTCTACATGTCTAAAGTTACTTTTCTTAAACCTTAATCTTGATGACTTTAGTCTTTTGTAGCAACTGTATGCAAAGCAGTTTCATTCCTTTTGTTGTAAATTTGTACTTTCAGGGGTCTATGATTCAGTTACAATTTTGTTCCAGGCTGAAAACAAATGGAAGATATGTCTGGGTAAACATTTCCATTTTTGTTTCTGTTTAAAACAAAAAAAATTAAGAAACTGATTCTGTCATTTAGAATTGATGGAAGAGATGCGTTCTTTAGCAAGATCTCAGTGCTCATATGTTTGTCATTTGAGAAGTATTCTGTTCTTTAATGTGAAAATAATGGTTGATAATATGGATAATATTTTTTATTCTTTTATAAATATAAAATTATAAAACCCCAAATCGTAGGTTGTAATTTACTAGCTACCAATTTCTTCTGGACAAGTGATTCCCAGGAGGTTATAGTCTTTTAATCCAAGAAATAGTTTTGTAGCAGTAACTTATCTCTCCTAAAAAAGCTTTAGTTATCCTGCGAGCCCGCTGTGTGCATAAGGAGCTCAGTGAGATAAATGGATCAGAGAATCTGTGAGAACAAAACAGTTGTTTGGGGCAGGGTATCCCTAAACTGCTCCAGAGTACTATCTTGACACTGTATTAAGTATTTTTTTTGTTTATATTTCTGTAATAACTATTAGTGATTGAATTCCCAGCCCAAGGTAATTTTCAAATATTAAGACATGTTTTAATCTCTCAGCATACATACGCCTTTTTATTTTTGAATTTTGAGATGATGTGGATGCATAAATCAAGAAATCCAGTGAGATTTCAAATGAAAAATGAAATTAGGAAACTGTCCTTCTTGTATTTCCATGTAAAGCAAGATGCTAGTCTGTCTTAAGGATTTGGGGGGCCAAAACACAGAGCTTCTTGGTGAGCTGTACCTTCCTGGTCAGAGAAATAGCACTCAACAAGCCTATCTTGCATGTGCTGTGTGTGAGGCCAGCCATATACTGTGCAAGGAACACAGAATGGTTCAGAGAAGGCATGGTCAACTATGAAACCTATATGTAGTCTGTAACAGGTCACCTCAAGCTGTCCTGCTCTGCTGTGCTTGACCTCAGTCTGCACTAGCACTGTCTCCCTGCATGCTTGGAAGACCTGGCTGTTGAGCCTTCTAAAAAGTGCATTTGTTGCTCTGAAAGATGACCAGCCTATGGCTTCTGGGTCACATCATGAACCGAAGCCTGTGTTATCCATTGCATATAGATTTCCTGTCATCTTCCTAGAGGCATGCTGCTTCTTAGGTATACTGTTTTTTATGCATACTCTAAGAGACTAAAACCTTATTCCTGATGCTTTTTGAAGGATCTGCTATTCAAGATGAAATAGGGAGGATTTTGTGGAATTCCAGTTTGTGATTTACATACCTCTACAAAGGCTTCTTTTGGGGCTTGATACTGCTGCTAATGGATGTTAAGTTCTGTCCTGGGCTGGTGATAATAGATACTTTTGCAGTGATTGGAGAGAAAAGTCTGGGAAACATCTTCCAACTCTCTGAACAACACACTTGGATTACTATTAATGCTCTGTCTCTGCTTTCTTTTTTTCGCCCATACGTGTCACAAAGCAAACACCAGATGTTTCAGTCTGCAATGCGGTGCCAGCCCACAAAGCAGAGCAAAACCAAGTAAAAAAATAATGTTCTCTGCTTTTATTCTATGTGTATTTCAAAGTAAATAAAATTCATGTCATCTACTCTTCAACCCTGAAATCCAGTGTAACTATCAGAGCATGCTGAGTGTTTTTCTTGAGTCAGGTAGATGAACATTTTATCCTCTTCAAAATTTTCAAAAATGTCCCTGTCTCCTTTTGTTCTCAAAAAATAATTGTGGTATACTCTTGACACTCAGACATCATTCTGCACCAAAATCTAGTTTCTGATAAACCCAGTATTAGCTGTCTAGTGCTCTTAGGAAAGTGAGTGGCACAGTTTTTTCCCAGATATGACTCTTTGCACAACATCAGAGTGGCAAATTTAGAAGAGCTGAAAATTGGTCCTTGATTTTGAAGTCTGCTTTGTGATGCCTGAGAAGCACAAAGAAGGGTAAACCAGAACAACCTGTCTTGAGGCATTCTATGTATTAAATCACAGCTACATTAATATGTCCCTACCCCACCTCATGGCATTGCTCAGGCCAAACTCACATTAAATTCTATTGGTGATTTGTATTGACAAAGGACTAGAGCCCAGTCCTCCAAGGTATTTACAACTCTCAGAAGTATCAGCACCCTCTATTCTCATTGGATACTACGTGGAAAGATGGCACTCAGCCACGTGGAGAGATACTCATAAGATTGCAGAATTAAACCCTCAGAGCCCAACATTCTTCCCAACAGCTCCTAAAAGAGCAACTACATTTGGTGTTAAAGTTGCTGCTACAGGGTTCCAATTTTTGACGTGTCCAAAGCAAGATGCTTGTACAAGGGTTTTATCAAAGCCAATGTGAAGGTCTTTGTTCCCAGACATTCTTTCAAATCCAGGCAATTTTAGATGGAGCTTAGACACTGCAGAGACTGGTGCAACAAAGACTGCTTAACAGCCTTGATTTTTTTGTCTTTATGCTGCAGAGATGAAAAGTGAGTTTAATATTTTAAGAGAAAATTGTAGAGAAAAGGTAGACTCTTCCCTGTGAAAAGCACTTGCTTTACAAAATGTTATGCATTGGGAGCCTTGTAAATGATACAGAGAACTCTGTGGAATAGGATGTGAATCACAAGACACTCAGCTTCTGCAATTCATTTCAGAGAAGAGTCCAATATAAATCCTGTGGATTTCATCATCTGCTGCCAGCCAATATTTTTATTCATGAAATACTGTTAGCACTGTAAGAGGTAGATACATTGAGCCAGATCCACAATCAGTGTAAATCAATATATCTCAACTAAAACATTGAGAAAAAACCTCCCATTTACAGCAGCTGGGAAATTAACAGTCTCTCTTCAGACGTTAATGTGGCTTGGCAACAGAAAACTTTGTAAATACTACTGGTGAGTCTTATACTGCTCTTAATAATGACCTATTTAGAATGTGATGACTGCTTAACACAACTGATATTTAGAAACACAATGAAAGTACACAGGCTTACATGCAGTTCAGTGACTTTATGGTTTATTCTGCCAGGTGTGAATTGGACTAAGGAAAGGATTACAGAACAGATATATGCCAGCATGAAAGGAACCTGGAGGATTCATCCTTAGCACTAGTAAATCACAGAATCATAGAATGGTTTAACTTGGAAGGGACCCCAAAAAACTAGTTCCAAATGCCATGCCACCAGCAGGGACACCTTTCACATGATCAGGTTGTTCATGGTCTCATTCAATCTGGTTTTGAACACTGCCATGGATGGGGCAATCACACCTTCTCCGGGCAATATTCTCCAGCATCTCACCACTTTCACTGTAAATAATTTCTTCTGACCATCTCATCTAAATCTAGCCCCTTTCAGTTTAAAAGCACTACCCCTCGTCCCATCACTATGCTCCCTGATAAAGAGTTTCTTCCCATTTTGCCTGCAGACCCCCTTTAAGTAGTGGAAGGCTGCTGTAACACCCCCCCCCTGAAGCCTTCTCTTCTTCAGGCTGAAAAACCCCAACTCTCTCATCCTGTCCTTACAGAGGAGGTGGTCCAGCAACCAGATTATTTTTGTAGCCCTCCTCTGGACCCATTCGAGCAGATCTAGGTCTTTCTTATGCTTGGGGCCCCAGAGCTGAACACAGTACTCCAGGTAAGGTTTCACCGGAGCAGAGCATAGAGGCAGAATCACCTACCTTGACCTGCTGGCCACATTTCTTTGATGCAGCCCAGGATGAAATTGGCTTTCTGTACTGCGAGCATACATTGCTTTTTCATTGACTAATACCCCAAGTCTTTCTCCACAGGGCTGTTCTCAATCCACTTGTTGCACAGCTTCTATCTGTGCTGTATCCAGTGCATCCTCTGCAGGTCGCAGAGCACACAGCTGCAGAGAACTCTTTCCATATTCATGCTGAAACTTCTTCTGCCTTGGAGGTCTTTGGGTGATTTAAGAAGTGCAGTGGTTTCATGTGAGTACAATGCCAAGACAAGATTTCAACTGCTAAAACAGACAGAAAATAGGATATTCTAACATACATTAGAGGTTCTTGGTCTGCTGATGTATCTTTCTTGTAGCTAGCCCTACCTGAGATCCTAAATGTAATATTTTGTTAATAATTTTAAATAATGGTAAAAAAAAGTGCAAACAAATGGAACTCTATCATAGATGTGCATCTGAATAACTGATATGTTTGAAACACTACTGTCAGAAAACAGAAGCTTAAGTTTTTGCCATAGCATTGTTTAATCTATAGTGTTTGCCAAGCTCATAACTATTTCAGAAATTGGTTGTCTCTGTCTGAAAAATCTGCCCTCCAACCAAATAAAGCCAACAGTAGTCAAAGTGAGTCAGCAAAAACTACCCTCTAGATTCAGCACTTGCCAAACTGGCAGGTTGTGAAAAGAAACCTCTCCCTTTATACTAGAACCATATGCTTCTCCAGTTATGTTTTGTATTTAGTGCATACACACTGGCTTTTTTGTTGAACTCACCAAAGCGACACAACAGTCAATCATTTATCTTTCCACTTCTCTCAGCGTTTCACACAACAGTTATTTGCTTTTCAGGTCAGAGGTTTACACAGAATCTTAGATGTGATTTTTAATAAGGCCTTTAAAACCAGCCCAAAACACTTTTCTTCCCTCTTTATAACAGATTGCTTTACTGTTAACTGAACTGCAATTAAAAAAAAAAATTGATGTTAATTTGATCAAAGTTTTCTTGCAGGATTAATTTAGAGCCCTAGGAAATCAATAGAAATCAGATCATAGCTGACTCTTGTGCAAAGTAACAATGGAATGTAAAGCCTGAGCCAACTCTAAAAAAAAAGCCATCAATGAGGCCGCTAGGTAGGGCAGTTTAGATTTCTATGCTGTTAAAAATAGTTACATGTTACTTTAATTAGTCCTGCAGTATTCTGCGGAATTGTCTATGATTCTGAGTCTAATCAAAGAAGAGATTTAGGACTTAAGTACCAAATGTAGGAGGCATGTCAGGGCATTGGGTTAGAGGAGAGAGGAAAGCATTCTCCTGGTTCATACCACAGACAATCATGTGGCCAGAAAGTCCTTGTATAAACAACACAAGTCACTGTTATGTTTCATTAGGCTAGAAATAAACAACTGGTAAAGTGATATTTCCCTTAGCTTCTACTAATCCTCGTGCAATTAGCTGAACATTTTCAGCCAAAAATAGCTTTCCCATTTTGAATATGGTAAAGACTTAACTGACAAATCACATAAACTTGATAACTCATAAAATACATACTCAGAGTGACTGAAGTTTAAATTGACTCAGTTGACAACATTGTTTTATTCTGTGCCTCATATTTCACCTGTTTTCTACACACAGTTTTTGTTGTGATATTCTACAGAAAGGCGCCGTTAGAACTGAATATTGATCCTAATCTAAGCTCCACTCTCTCAAGGAGTGGTATGGGGAACATGTATGACAGCATTCTGATGCTGGACTTCATTTATCTCTAGATCCCTCAGTTCTGATTTTCAACAGGAATATGATGATTATGATTATATTTTCTATAAATTTCTATTATCAAAGTGCTGCAGCAGAGGTCAGAAATTTAGTTTACAGATAGGTCATGTGCTATCACAACAAAAATGCCCAAGAAGTTCTTCATATTCCTGTAGGACATATCGAGAGTTCAGAAAGCTGAGCCCTAAATTACAAATGTTTCAAAATAGGAGAAGAGGTGTTAAAATTATTTTCTATCTTCCCTTTGCTCTTTTAAAGGTACTTGGAGACAAAAGTCATAGATTAGACCATTTTGCTTTACTTTTGTTTTTTATTTGGCCTAAAAGGACAGGCCATTCCAAACACTTTCTTTGTAATCTACAGAAGACAACAATGTATCTGTGCCTCCAGTGAAGCATGACAAAAATCCTCTCCTGCTGTGATTAGCCTGCTATCAGATTTCATCTATCATAGTGACATATCCTTTAGCTTTCTTATAATGATATATTTCTCTTAAGTAATCTTATCTATATTATTATGCCTAAATGAAGTTGTTCCATACCCTTAAAGTTACCTAATACAAGCATATTAAGATTAATATAATCAACATCTAATTAAATTTTAAGGGATTCAGGATAACAATCATCTGAACGATTGTTCAGATGTGATATAATACAAAAGATTTACTCTTTCTACAGAATTTATCAATGAAGTTCTAGAAACTGATGATACTAAAGTCTCCAACACAATTCCTTTAATGATTATTTCAGTTGTGCATTTGTACAGCAATGTTATAGGTGCTTATCTTTTCATTCAATAAATGAATAAATTTTTACCTGTTCCCATAATCCTTTTGCCTTTTCTTACCTTCCTTCTATTTTAACGTCTATCTTTTGACCAAAACAGCTGTCAATCTACTGTTCTCCCCACCTCAAGTATTTTGGTTGTTCTAGAACTGAAGGGCAAAAAATCTATGAGCTAGTGTCTTAAGTACATTGCCTGGATATCATACTTTAATGCCTTGCCTTTCATCATTGCTGTTTTCTCTTATCACCCTCTACCCCTTTCCAAATTCAGACTGAAGAATTCATCTCATCTGGCTTTGGAGGACCACAGCCCAGGGGTCTATATCTGAGGTGGTTCTCTTGTTTTCCTTTGTAGTCTGTGATGACTACAGTCAGTGGAGGCTCAGCACAGTTCATCTTATCCTATTGTGGATGACCTCTGACACAGGGAAGAAAGATTATGCCCTAGAAGCACTTGCTTCTCTCTATTGACTATGAAAGGAATTTACATAACTAGCTCAGGCGAAGGCTTTCATACTGTAGGTGCCTAAAACAAAGACTCCTGCTGGAGCAAGTGTGTTGGGGTTACAGTGCCTAGTGTTTCCACACAAAATTATCATTGAGATAGCTGAATATATGACCCATTTTAGCCTGTGATGATGTGGGTTTCCAGATATATAATTAGATAATAATTAAAACTGTATGACTTCCATATTGGGCTATTGTGATTTCTTTGGTAACTATTCTCATAGCAATCCTCATCTTCTCTCAGTACCTTCAAGATCTCACTTTCTTGCTTCATTGGATTTCCTCAATGACAGTCAATTATATGAGTTCTATTCTTTAATTTGCAAGCGTTTAGCAATCTGAGAGGAATATCTCAAATTTTATACCCCAGGAAAAAAATCTGATTCATTCAGTGATTCCTTATTTACTGACGACTCTTGAGAAGAAGGAAGATGTTAAGGTCAATGTCACATGAACAACTGCAGTTACTTTAAAAAAGGGAAGACTATAAACATGAAATATTGATCCTTGCAGTTATCTATTTATAAGAAGGTATTATTCTGCAAGTAATTGAGAAAGTTGAGAGAAGAATAGGCTGCCTTTGGAGCTGTTCTCATTAAGAAGACAGCTCCTGTGTTATCCCATTATTTTCTTACCTGTCACTACTACTCACTCGTTCATTCATTCATTCATGCATGTATTCATATCAGAGTTCCTCTGATTTTATTTTGGTTTTCCCTCACCATATCTGTAGTGTGATTACCCAATTTCTTCTGCAAATACCAGTTTGTTTTATATCCTATGTATGCAGCTGCAGTGCAAAGTCTATTAGCAGCAGAATTTAAAGGTGATTTTGCTTAAAACATACACAGCCTGGTTTCTGTTCCCTAGCTTTAGCCCCACTCATGGTAATGCAGAAAAGATATGGATAAACACTCTAGTTAAATTATTTGGTTTTTTTATTTAATGAAGTGATCCTCTTCTGGTATTCACAAAGCAGGAGGACATACTCAAACATGTGCAATGCTTTAATCATCTGTAATTAAAACAAATCTTGGCATAGTTTTAAGTTGTGAGGACATTTCAGCATCAGAATCAAAAAACTATAAAGGTGACAGAGCATCTCAGCCTTCAGCACAAACAGCACTAATATCATTGTTTTTGAAGTGGTACAGCTCAATCTCACATAAACACATAGCAGAGAAATAAGCACTTTTCAATGTTTGTCATGACATTATGATCCTGACAGCTAATGTTAAGTTGCTATCTGTTAATTTAATATGTGTCTATTTTTGGGAATATGTCTCAGGAAAAGAAATGCAAATGTTTATTTACCTAACAAGACCATACAACAATGGCTTCTGTAGGTATGCGTATGCCTAAAACCAGATATTTTAAAGCATTTTAAGATGGAGACCTTTTTTCTAGCACAGATGTTCACAAACTTAATCTGAAAGCTGACATAATAGTTTAGAACATTAGTGAGTCAGTAGAGACATGCTGTACACCCACTACAGCAAGTTTCTATCTCTGCCACCAGCTTATAAAAAACTTATAATACCTTGTATTTCTGAATATTAATAGACCCTAGGTATTTGAAGAATGCATGTAGGAGGGAGAAAAATACCTCTTCTATTATCCCCAACTTAATTCTTCATAGATCTTAAAAGGCATCTTGTTGATTTTTAGGGCATTTGATTTGGATAGACATTCAGTCTAATTCAGTGAAATAAAATGACGACATTGCAAAATAAAAGAATCAAACAGGTTTCAAGGTAAGGACAGACAAGCGACATCCTGACAAATGTTCTACCAGGTAGATGAGCCAGAATACCTCTATTAGCCTTGATAGCAGGCAGCTGGAATCTTTGTCATGCTCACATATCATACAATGGCATGCACTGGCTTTGGGCTATATAGTCTCAGCCTCTTGCTGCTGGAACTTTTTTGTAAATCCAACAGAAGACCTTTTTCTCACAGTTTTGGAAAGGATTATCTCCCCTCTATTATACACAACAAAAGATACATTATTTTCATTGGCTATTACAAAAGTCAATTAAATAATTTTATTCAAGCAGCAACTAAGCGTAAAACCAAAGGAAGATGATATATATTTTGCTGAAGAAAAAAGTTATCGGAACATTTGTCTGAATATCAGTACTTTGTTTTGCTTTTGTAAAATTCCACATTTTTATACAACAATATACACTTGTTTTTAATAAAACTTTTTTTAAATGCCAGCTTGGAAGTAAATTTTCAGGAGGTTGCTTTAGATTCATTTAGGTTTTGGGACTTAAGTGCAGGACCCTGCAACTGGCCTTGTAGAAACTCATCCCATTGGCCTCGACCCATTGATCCAACCTGTCCAGATCCCTCTGCAGAGCCTTGCTGACCTGAAGAAGATCAACACTCCTTCCCAACAAGCAAAACGTAGTGGGATAGAAAGGAACAACACCTCCCTTCTCTGGAAGAGGCAGCCCATTAACAACACCCTCTGCTTTGCCTACTGTGTATTTGAATGAAGAGTGCATGTGGATCCTCCTGCCGGTTTAAGTGTTCTCTTGAATCTTGGGCAGGCATATGAGACAGTGAAAGCTGTTTTGCATTATTCCACTCTCCAAGGAGATCCAGTAATAGGAAAGCGTGGTTTACTACTGAGAGTGCTTTAAACATAGAACCATAGAATCATAGGGTCATTTAATTGGAAAATACCTCTAAGATCAAATTCAACTGATGACCCAACACCACCATACCCACTAAACCATGTCATGAAGTACCATATCTGCACATTTTCTGAACACCTCCGGGAACGGTGCCTCCACCAGTTCCCTGGGGAGACTGTTGCAATGTGCAACCACTCTTTCAGTGAAGAAATTTTTTCCTTATACCCAACTTGAACTTCCCCTGCTGCAATTTGAGGCCATTTCCTCTTGTCCTATTGTTACCTGGGAGAAAAGACTGACCCCTACCTCGCTACAACTTCCATTATGGATTACAAGACATTGACCAAATCTCTCACTGGCCTGGACGCAGATACTTGTGCATAAAACATTTCTTTGTATTGCTGATGTTCAATGGCTTCACTGCTGTTGTGGTGAATAGACTGCAGACCAAGTCGCTACAGCTCCTTTAAACTCAAAGGTTCTGGAAAAAGGTGTAAGAAATTAAGTTGTAATTTTATTCTGATGTCTGTAGTTGACATTTCATGGTGAAATTATCAACTCATGACTACTTGTCTCATCATATTGTGCAGGGAGAGAGTTTAAAGTAGTTCAGTACATCTTTATATTATCACAAAGGAGCAGCTGGAAAAAAGCAGAAAAAACAGGGAGTCAGAATGAGCTTTCTGGTATAGATGGGCAAAAATATTCCTGCATCTCTCCCTTTCCTCAGAAAATGAGAAGGGAAGTCCATCTACTGCTACATTAATCAGGAGCAGAGGTCATGGCAATGTGGATTTGACATAATAGGCATGTAAAAGTGTCTTGAGTTGTCTTAGTCTAGCCATGAGATCAATAAAGTGAAAAATGAGTACACAGAGCAAATCTGAGACTGTCAGTAGAAATACACAAGCCCTGTGGCACATCACCACTCTCAACACATAATGATTTAATATTTCTCCACAGTATCCTGTCTGTGTTTACCTTACAACAAATATTTAAGTGAGAAAAGGAGTGTTTGTCTGAGAATGATTCATATAGAAACACCAGCCTGGGATTCCCAGCCCTCTTCCCTGTGCTCATCTGCTAGCCACCTTCAGGAATTCCAGTCTCTCTTTCTGGTATCTTACTATCAATTCCTTTTAAACATTTATGAGAGCATTACTTCCTGTGAAAAGAGAGGAAATGATAACATTTCAGATTAAAGATTCTCATTTTGAACCAAGATAATACTGAACCTACTTCATTCTGTCAGCTGCATGGGCTTTTTTATGGCATATATTATTGATCTAGCATAATGAAAAGTGAAGTGCTACAACTTACATTAACATGGAGAATTGTATACCATAACTCTATTATGGTGTAAACAATGAAAAGTTAACCGGAAGTTTTTTTATTCATATATTTTAGACATTATAAAAGAAGACACAAAAATGCCTACAGTCCTTTACTGGACTGAACTGATTTCCAGAGTATTTTATATACTATTCATCCAAAGAAAAAATCTGCTACTGCTAAAATACTGACATACAGTATGCAAATTCTGGAGAAGAGAAGACTTCAGGGGGACCTACTAGTGACTTTCCAGTACCTAAAGGGAACTTACAAGAAGGCTGGAGACAACCTATTTACAAAGGCCTGGAGTGAAAGGACATGGGACAATGGTTTTAAATTGGAGATGAGTCGGTTTAGACTTGATACTAGGAAAAAGTTCCTTACCACGAGGGTGGTGAAACACTGGAACAGGTTGCCCAGGGAGGTGGTTGAGGCCCCATCCCTGGAGTCATTCAAGGTGAGGCTTGACAGGGCTCTGGGCAACCTGATCTAGTTGGGGATGTCCCTGCCCAGTGCAGGGGGGTTGGACTAGATGACCTCCAGAGGTCCCTTCCAAGCCAAATGATTCTGTGATTCTGTAAAATATTGACATACAGTATGCAAATATTTTCCTTCATATTCCTAAGCTGTTTACTCAATGGGAGCATTCAACTACACATATATGAATAAGGAACTTAGTCAGGAGTTATCTTATTCAGTACTGATTTCAAAAAGAAAACAACCTTAAAATTAAATTAAATGCAACTTGCTTGACTAATTTGCAGCACTATATGGAAAATGTTAGAATGAACTCAATGAGAACAATATCATCAATACTGTTTCTTTCTGTTGCAATGCATGGGTTTACAGTTTTGCTGTTTGGAACTAGTTTATAATTTGCATTTCATGCTTGACATCCTCATCAAGAAAGACCATGACATTTCATTTCAAGGGATGCACTACATTAGTGTAAATAGAAATAACATGAGTTTATTTGCTGTGCTTTTGTTGACCAGCATAACCACTGATCTGTGCATGCTATGTATTTGCACTACATTTCTTGTGCTTGTACAGCAGCTGAGTTGACTCAGTAAAGGACAGAAAGTTCAAGTGGCTTGTCTAAGAACATCATGAGCAGAGATTTTATTCTGTACTCGGAAGTTTTGCTGTTGCTACAGCTGTTCCCCCCAGCATTTCAGTCTTACTGATGCCAGTAATAATGAAAGCACTAGCTTAAGTAAGGCAGCATCTGATACTGTTGTGAAGATCTTGTTTCACAGACTGACACTAACAGATAGTCTAAAGCCCATGCCTTCACTCGTGCACTTGGCCTTGATATATGAATACTGCTTGTGAATATGAAAATATACCCAGTAGCAGCAATATATTCAAGGGTTTTATCACACAGGCTCCAGAGTGACTTTGTACTCTCACCTTTGCTGTCTTGTGGTTATGTTTCCATAACAATATTCCCAGTTTCCTTTTGGAAGTATAACAATATTACCTCAGTACAAAAATGCAGCTGTCAGGCCACATCTATGAATAGCCAATAGTCAATGTTTATCTATATCTTAACATCTGAACAAATTCATTTCTTTAGGGGAAGAAAGTTAAAAGCAGGTAGGAAATTGTGGTAATTCCCTTTTCCTTATCTCTGCTACCTGATAATCCCTGAAAAAGACAAATTGTCTTTGAGAATGATTTTATTTAAATTCTAAACCTTCCACTGAAACCTGAGATTTTGTTACAAAGGAATTTCACTTTCTCTCATGCTGACTGATTCCTCAGGCAATATATGAAAGAATTTCACTGTTTTTTTCCCCCTGATTCTATTAATGCCTTACCTATCATGTCCAGATCTTTCATTAGCCCTTCACTTCACTATTTATGTGAAATATCTTGATCTATGTATGAGTTACCATATGCAAATGTCATTAATATCTTAATTATTCTCTCTTTTGCAATACTTACAGAGATGTTAGTAGGGGCTGGATAAAACTAATCCCCAGAGATGTTGCTGCACAACTCCTGCTGTGTAATGAATTTCTGTTTGCCATTGTTCTTTGTCCGCCATCATCCAGGATTTTTTTTCAATTTAAAATGTTTATGGTAAGTTAGTTTCAACTAGTGTTCATAGGAAGAGTTATTGCATTTTGACTGAGAACGTAGTCTTAGACTACCATTGCTTTTGTGAAAGGAGCGTTGAGCTCAACAATAATCAGACTGCAAATGCTGTTGCAGACAGAGCTTGCTCCTTCATTGTCATTCTGTTACAAGCAGAGTGAGGGAGAAGCATGAGGAGCAAGGAAGTGGCAGAGTGCAGGTTTATCCCACCATATTCTCATAAGCTTGGTTGCCCTCTCAGTTCTCATCTGGGTCTTTCTGACCTGTTTCCTGGAACATTTTCTGACCTAGACAATTTTACACTTATTTCTTCATTCAGATTCTAGCTGTTCTGCTATGTCTGTTTAGTGGTTAACCCAGTAGTATGAGTCACTTTTTCAGTACTTACTCTCCACAGAACAAGTGTGGTTTCATCCTAATGTGTGTAAAATCTCTTTCCAGTCTAACAAAAGGCCTGGGAGATCTTGAGAAGAGGAAAACTGGTGGATTCTGAATTCCACCTTCAGGGTGCAGGATCCCCAGGACATGACTGGAAGAGTGTATTCCCCTTTCACTAACATATTGAGGACTGTGGCCGACATATGTGGCACTTTTTGTATAATTTCAAAAGGGAGAGGATTTTTAAAACTGAATGTAACTTGTCTGCATAAATTCAGCTCTGTTATATTCAATCTGACTATCTTGATTACACTGCTATTATTACATTTTCTGATTACAGGAGATGGAAACCAAAATTGTAGAGAAGGGCAACTGTACTCAGACACAATTCCTTACTTGCTGTATGCTCTGGATCACTCTTCCCCTGTTTGTGCCCATCTGAATGAAAGAGGTAATACTGTTACTAACCTGGTACAGGTTATGTAAGTGTAACATAGTATTTGTGTTGAAAAGCAGTAAGTGGTAGCAGTACATCTATACAGCATAACTCTGTGCATCATAGAAACACATGAACTAGCATTAACCAGGTGAGACATACCCCAAGCCCAAGCATACTAGAAGCAGTGTATCAGTGTAGTAAAAATTTTGTCAGAAGAGCAGTGTAGATATTTCTTCTCTCAGGCTCCTTTATAATGACTAGTCTTTATTAAGTTGCCTGCAGATTTCTGCGTTTTAGAAATGTCCTTAATTGTTTAGGTTCACTCTGTCTTTGGCATATCTTTTTTGAGTTTACTGCAGAGAGACGTGATATTTCACAGGGTGAGGAGGAGATCATGTTCTGACACATGAATATGCATATCCATCTCCAGAAATTCTCCCTTTGCCAGCACAAGGTGTCTCCACGTACCATTGTGTCCAGGCTAACTGTGTTTATTGCCATCAGGAAGTAACACAGAATACTCTGTAGTACCAGTAGCCCACTGGAATACAAAAAAATGTTAACTCTACAAAGCTGTGTATTGCATTTGCAACAACATATATGCAAATAAAAATCAATTTAGACATTAGAAAAACACTAGATGTTTCTTAGTGTATTTAATAGACATAATTGTGTTTGGACATTGGAGATAAAAGTAAAATAAGTATAAAATAGTCTACCTTAATATGAAAAGGATACATGGTTCCATAAAAGGAGTAATAAAAGCAATTATCCATGTAGCGAATTTATATGTTCTGATTAAATGTTTGCAGTCCAGGAAACAAAGAATAATTTTACACCAACCAACCTTAGATGTTAGTAAGTCCAACTGTATTTTACATATTTGTGAAGTTAATTCAGGAAAATATTGCATATCTGTTGGTACTAGAACATAGCCATGAGTGATGTAGGTGAGCAATACACTCAGTATACCTAGCATGGTGTAACATTTATGATAACGAGGACAGTTTATGAATATTGATATAAATTAAAGAGCTTACTGGTAAAAAGCATATTTAAGAATTTTAACTCACTTTCTGAAAAGGACCCTCTGATATGTTATTTGTTTTGTCTCTTCTGGACCAAAAGGATTATGAGCATGACAGTGAACTGCTGAGTTTGTGTGATTACTTATTTGCTTGTTTTAGTTGAGCCAAACTAAAACAAAAGACCTACTTAATTGCTGCTGTTAGTGAATGAGCACACACTGCTCATTAACATTTCTCACTTGACTGTTCAGATGGACAGACCACTTAAAAATAATTCTGCTACTTAAGTGATGTTATCTAGCACACCGCGAGATGCTCCACAGTTTCTAAGATACCCATACAAAGCTGGAAAAACGCAGTACAGCATCTGCAGGAGCCCAGCATCTTCCTGGAGCAGTAGCTGGAGGTGAGAAACCCCAGGATGACAGACGCAAGCATTTCGCTTCATCATCACTCAGATAACTACTGAAGACATCAGCAAAGGCCAGAGGGCAGCACAGAACCTTCACCAGTACCACCAAGAACAAAGCTGCCTCTTCACTAATAAAAACAAATGTGCTCCATCCTTGGCACAGGCTGCAGTGAGATGCACATCTGTATTACTGAACACTCTCACCCTCCAGAAGAAAATGGTGGCCTAAAAGCTCTTGATGAGGAAAGGCTGTTGGCTTGGCCCACCTACTGAACTGCTGCCAAAAGAACTGGGGGGTAACGCTAAATAGTGGGCTCTGAGCAATGCAGACAACCATGCCCATGCCCAGCAGCAGCTCCTGGCCACGCAGGTGCTTTTTCCCTGAGCGTGATAGATGATGGCCACAGCAGGGCAAGCTGGGGTGCAGCAGTACCCCCAGAAATACCCTTCTGCCCAGCCCCACAGTGGCCAGAGGGAGAAGATACCTGGCTGGCAGCCTCCTCATCCACATGCAACTGGTAGCTTCCAGAAACTCACCCAGCAGCCAAACAAGGGGGCTTTGTCCCCATGCCCCAGGCTCCCCATCCAGGCCTCTCACCCCAGCATGAACTCTGCAAGTGGCACCCTGCCAGTTGCTATGCACCACTGCTCACCACAGGACTGGGCCTTTGGGTAGTTAGTTTCCCCCCTCCCTGAATTCCCTAGCTCCCTACTGCCATGGCAAACCCTACTTGGAGACATCACCCGGACCAGGGTTGAGGCAGGGCCTCCCTGTTTGGGGTGGCACCAATTCCTCACCCTGCTGAAGGAGGCCTGGTCTTCCTGGACAAGTAGCCCTGGCATTGCCAGTCTTGGTTGGGGAGCAGGCATTGCTAGCTAAGGACTGCCCAACTGGTCCTCTCTGGTACCCAGAAACCCTCAAGCCAGCTCTGGGGATGGGTGGTGAAGAGAGTAAGAGAGCTGGAGGGAAAACTTGCAGGAAGGTTGGCTGGTATGGTGGCTTGCCCACAGCAGGAGGAGGAGGTAAAAATGAGTGCTTTAGTCTCACAAGTCCATCACTAGAAACAAAAGTGGGAATTTTGTTTCTAATAAACTCTGTCTTCATAAAAGAGCAATTCTAGGGCTGTGAGAAACTTGTACCAGGAGTGCAGGCTTGGTAAAACTTGATGTCAAAAACATTGTAAGCTTTTTTAACTAGGTCTTCTGTCAGGCTTTGAGCCTGGAGCATCTTGGCCTTGATGTAGCCTGAAGGCTTAAATCATGCGTGTAACTGAAATGAGCTAGGAAACCAGTTAGGGGAAACTATTAATGAGTGCAAGTATATCCTTCATCAGCAAGGAGACTGCTGTGGCTCCTTCCTGCTCTGTGTTTGCCCCATCTGCACCTTGATGGGCAGGAGAGGGCAAAAGGACTATTTTTGAGTATTTTTACTCTACTAAATGTAACTTCCCTTGTAACATGAAGCACATACTGTTGTGGTAATTTTTGTTTCAGGTCACAACAGTCCTATTGTTAGCAAACAAGATTTCTATAGAGATCATTCTGACAATACATTCATTACCTGCGATTTATGAGGCCCTGCTTAAACAAAAGCCTGCTTTCAGTGTTCAGGAGCTCAGATTTCAGCTGTTTCACCTTTGGTCTTCCCACAACTGCAATATAAGGTTTCTTGTTTAAATCATTCTCTAAACAAATTGTGCCATTACTCCTCTTTCCAGTCCTCTTCTTCTGGGGAAAAGAGTATTTTTGTGTGATTGCTAGTTCTGTCACCCTTAATCACAGAATCATTAAGCTTGGAAGAGATCTCTAATATCATCAAGTCCAACTGTCAACCTATCACCACCATGCATACAACCTTTTATTTGAAATTTAAGAAGTCTGACTGGCTTTGGCTTACTTTTCCCATAATTCCATTGAGATTTTTGAGCATGATTTTAGTAATAAAAAAGTTGGAACTAAGTGTGCATCTGCCATGGCAAACTTGATTCATTAGTCATTTTTCCTGCATGTCTAATAGCAGGGAAAATTGCTACGTATGCATGTCCCTTTTTTTGAATAAAAACAAATACTGGGTATCTGTCTGCATGCCCCTGCATAGGTGCTTCAAATAATAAATGTGGATGATGCCATGAGCTTCATATAAGCAACAGTTAAGGGCTATGTTATATGTTGTAAGCTACCTATTTGGTCGCTCTTAAAAGGCCGATAAACCAGGAGAGGACATTGAACTTTTTGTAACTACTAACTTATTCTAGAAACAGAGATGTAAGAGAAAAGGTGCTTTGCTCTCTCATTTGCCAAACCCCTTACTGTTCAAAATACAGAATATTCAGTGAGCACTTTAAGTTGAACATGCTAAATACAATTTTACAGAAGCAAGCATAATTAGTACATAATTCTAATGTAGGACCTGTATAAATATTAAAGCAAAGTTGAATGTAGCTGAAAGAATAAGATGTCTGTATTTAATGTCACACATTTCTGGGTCTTCATGTTTGTTTTATACTATGCATATTCCTCCTACTTCCCTTAAAAGCACTGTCAGGGCAAAACCTGATGATAACCTCTGAGGAAAGAGTCCCCATGGCAGCGTAAAGTTATGTATTTGGCTTCTGGCTGTACTTGCATGCCTTTATAGAATTGAACCTGCAAGAGCTGTTCCTCCATGGACAAATCAAGGATGGCCAAAGGGAGGACATAGTTTGATTAATAAAGCATGGCAGCCAAGAGGAGTCACTTTCTTCTGTTTTGGCCTGCATATTGCAAAGTCAGAGACATAACATGAAATGTTTTCTCAGTGGGAAAGATCCTGCTGTATTGCCAGGGGAGTGGATGCAAACAATAGATAGAGGAAGAATCAACACCAGTTTTGTGAAGTTAAACCATTACATTTCCACTCCTTTAAACTGGGAAACATTTTAACTTCAAGAAAAAAATGTAAACCAGAAATTAAAATTCTGGACTCTTGAGAGCAGAGTAACTGGAATAAGTATAAATGTTCCACAGCATCTTTTTGAGATTTTAGGAACAGGATGCTTGTATTTTGGGAAACTTGGGTATTTTTTAATGATAACACAATCAGCTTAACATTTTAAGCAACATAGTATGTTGCTTAAACTATGTTTTTACTGAATGTGGAGAAACAAAACCCCAGTATTTTGGCCTATATTATTTCTAGGAAGTAGTAGACTTACTTTCTAGATATTATCTTTCTCCTGAAAGAGAAAGAAGTCTATTCCCATCTCTTAAATGTGGATGCTGATTCTAGTCCACATTTTGATGAATTAAAAAATGTAAGTTGTTCAGCCTGGCAAGGTTTTAACATATCAGTCAGTACTTCTCCTCTTTTCATTTTGAGTCTAGTGAATAGCTGTGATTATAGTCATAATACATTCCTCTCTTGTAAAAGATATACTGCTTATCTCAAGATTAAAAAAAAAAAAAAGGTCTTTCTCTTACATAGCAGAACATCTTAGTTCAAGTCTAAGACAAGAAAAACATATTACAGATAAGGAATATCTGTATACAATTAGTAGGAATACTCCCATAATTAGATTCTGGATATATATGAATTTCTATTTTAAATAAAATGTTCTAGATTTTTACATTAAATTAATGAAGACAATCCCTCTTGTTCTCTGAAAGATTACATCTAGTTGAAGATGTCCCTGCTCACTTAAGGGGGATGGGACTAAATGATCTTTAAAGGTCCCTTTCCAATGAAAATTTTATGATTCTAGGATTCTATGTTATAGACGTGGTTTCAGTTTCATGCAATGCAGTTGTCTTCTACATTTCACCTAGTTGCCCCAGCTGCGCTGTTAAGTTGTGCCATGTTAAAAAGCTATATTCAACTTTTCTGAAGTTACAGACTTTCAAAGAGTTTTTGGTGATCTGAAGAAACTTACTTTTATACAATAAGAATTTTTGCAGTCTGAGGGACAGATTCTCTGTTCTTGCTATGCATATTGTAAACATCCACTGTCTAGACCTGCATGGACAACAATAAATAATGATCTTAGAAAATGCTCTTTTATAAAAGAGACATTAAGATTGGCTACTATGTTTAAAAAACATGGCTCGTGCTTGGAAATATATGTAAGCAGTCCTAGAGCTGCTGGAGGTTAGTATTTCTGCAGCATGTTTCTTTAGGTTTCCAGGGACTTAAAGTCTCTCCAGTCTGTTTTAGCAATCCCCACTGCTGACTTGTTCCTCTATATATCTTTTCATGGAGCATATGGTAGGTGGCATTACTCAGCTAACAGATGTGCATTTATGGTGCCTACAATTTGTACTCTACATGCAGGGACATGTAGTATATAAACAGAGGTTAGTAACACTTGATAAGGTCATTATACTGGCTATTTTTGTTATATGTGTCAGCAAACTCCAGGACTAAGAGAACCCAGAGCAATATATCTGACAAAACCCACATTTTTTTATGTTGCTTATTGTAGATGGGCTGTTAAGATTATTTGATTTATTTGCTTTTTATGGGCCCTCTGCTATGCTAGTATGATGGGTACCTTGGCAGTCCCTTTCATTAATATCCCATAATAGAGTATTTATGAGACCACCATTGACTTGTGAAGACATATTTTACACGTCTGCATAGTAAGTTAAAAAGCTGGGTAGACATGAGTTTAGTGTCAGGGAGTAATAAAAAAGGCTGGTTGCAGCTACAACAGTGGGACTGTGACTCTGCTTGTAAGAGTGAAGGTCCACGTTAAACCTCAAGAAAATGCAAGGTTGTTGATCTTCTTTGGAACCAAATACAGTAAATATTGTGTCAATAAAGAATGTTGACAATGGAGAAGCAGACACTGCAAGCCACACTGGATAAAGCAGCCCCCTTAAGGTGTTGGGGTTTTTTTGTAGCTAATATCTTACAAACTTTTGGTAAAAAAAATACATCTTTGAAAGTATGCTTCCAAGAATTCCATGTTGTTTATGCAGCAGATGGTTTTATGACTGTAGTCCCTTTCTGTTGTCCATTATATATCAAGAGATTTTTCTTTCCACTGGGACTTACAATGAAAATGGGTACAGCATTCCCTTTACCACCAGCTATATGCAATCTCTTGACCCTTTTCTTAGCTTACCTGCAATGTAAACAGGAGCATATGCCTGTTAAAACCGGGGTTTAGCAAAACATATACTAATAATATATTGTCTATATTTTCATGAGTTTTAAATGTATTAATTTAAGTGTATTAATCTATACAGTCGTAAGTTGGAGAAATGAGCAAACCTTAGGTTTTGAAAGGAAAACCACTTTGTGTGATGAGAAACAAACATGAATAATTCAAGACATCTATTGGAATAAGGCCTCAAAAGTAAAGAAATAAACAAGCTGACACTTGTAAGAATGAAAGTGTTAGTGCTGACAACAGAAGGAATTTTGCATCATTTAGGTAGACTAAAATTGAGTAATGACCATAAATAGGTAAATCTAAGAAAATAATCCAATAGCAGATAAAGTGTTGATAGAAGATTTGTAAAAAAGTAATCAAATTTGCCACTTCAGTGAATAATAGATTTTTTTTTCTCAGTTTTGTTTCTCAGCATCAAATAACAATGTTTAATTGAACCTACAATGTCAGCTTAAACAAATACACTCAAAATATGCACAACTTATGTTGTTGGGTTTAGCCTGGTTTCTAGACAATCAAGGGATATATGATCTTTATGTTTGCCAGTAAGTTCCACTAACATTGAACCAACTATCCATTCTCAACCAAATTTGACAAACATCAGATACACACTCTGGTTTGGTGTTTTGTTATAGTCAGTGAGATACCCCAGTTACAGCACCTCTCTCTTTCCTTCTGGCTCTCCTTCTGATCCCAGGAAAGTTTCAGTCTAGTGTACAGTCACACAACTTAAGGAATAGAAGAGATGTCACTGAGGTTGGTCAGTCACTGAGACAGGGTCCCCAGGGAAGTAGTCATAGCACCAAGACTGTCAGAGTTCAAAGAGCATGTGGACAATGCTCTTAATTCATATGCTTCAGCATTAGGTAGTCCTGCAAGGAGCAGATTTGGACTCTAGGATCCTTATGGATCCCTTCCAACTTGAGATATTCTATGATTCTATGATGAACACCCTTCAGCCTTGTAATCGTGTTACTTTCTAGAGATAAGTTGTCTTTGAATTGAGGAGTGTCCCACATTGAAGGTGAAAGCTCTGCGTAAAAATACTATATCAAAGACAAGAGGCTGCGTGTCCTCCTTCTAATTTCCTTTTTCAGGGAAAAAGCACCTCCAACTGTGTTCAGTCAAGGGATGAAGCCTCTCGGATTAGTAGGAATGTTTGAACTCTTATCTGAGTATGCCACTTCAGAAACATTACTACCTTCCTTCTGCAGTCTATTCTTTTATAGACAAACAAGCTGGTGGACCAAAACTGTTGCCTTTTTTAACAGCATCTAAAAATTTTTCCTAAATAGCAGCATTCATCAAATGCAGCCACCTATCAGGTTCTCCAAACCTTATTCATTTCAGTAACTATTATACAGTGTAAACACTGATTCTGAGTAAGTTAAAAGGACCTGAAATCTATGTGATTGAAAATGTGTGGCTTTGGACAAGGACCTGCGACTTTATGTTCCTCTTCACTTAAAAGACATTCACTTCTGTAGAGAAATGGATTTATGAGTGAGTAATGGGATTTACATAACTTGTTAGTGATATAGAGTGATTAAACTGGATCACACTTCAAACAATATTTCTAAAGGGGTGTTTTTCAGAATAGTCTAGTCTTCTAGCTTCTTTTCAGCTTGTCATTGAAATACTGCCATTTTTCCAATTGCTGTGCCAAATTATCAGTGGGTCTCCAATATGCCTAGTTATACAATGCTCACAGTGGTGAAAGTAATAGGACTCTGAATCAGCTAAGCACTCTGGTTTCAAAGTAAAAGTAAAAGTATCCATGTAAGGTGTACTTTTGTCAGGCATGTCATTATCAAGTCCCAGGCAGGGGATTCTGGTCTCAAGAGAATACCACAAACAGAGAATTTCATTTAACTTACAAGGGAAACTCAATAATCAGATTCAGACATCATTATTACCACACTACAGTAGAACATGAACAAAGCTGTAAATAGAGAGACTTGGCACTGCACTGAATCAAAGACAAAAATGTTTTAAATAGTTCTGTTTCTCAATTTAGTACTTGGATGTATAACAGGTTAATAAAATACCTAATAATTAATTATATAATTTTATAGCATTTTATATCAAAATGCCATGCAGAAATTAACTAAAATTAAGTAATTTAGGAAATAGTCTGACCTTACCAATTACAATACATGTCAAATTTTATTTAAAGGGGAAGGAAGAGACTGTACCTTGAAAATAATACTAAACACTAACACAGCATAAAATATTAAGACTATATATTTTAAAACCCGCACACTAATACAGTTCATTATAAAGATGAATTTTAAGCCAGTGTGAGTTGAGTCGCTACAGTTCTCCTTTATTCCTTGTGGTATACTAAATATTGAGTTTGCAATAGATATAATGATAACACAGTATTCTAAGGTTGTGTTTACACAGAGAGCAAGAAATAAACACCAGCTATCTAGAATGCTTAGTGCAGGCATTTATAGTTATCATAGTGTGAAGTCACAGTGAATAGAGGAAGATACTTTCCTTATGCTACACTTATCAGAGCTGGATTTATAGTAATCATTAGTAGTGATCTCTACATAGAATTCAGACCACTTTTAAAATTTATGTACCAGCATCTTTCCCATTTAACAGATGAGGGTTTTGCAGACCCTAATAAGAAAATGTTCTCAACACTGTAAAAAACCCTATGGTTTAATCTCAAATGCTGCTTAACTACGTAATGAAGGTTTATGGTATTTGATTGGAATCATACAGTTTGGATTAATGTGATTGAAAATATAAATACTGATAGTAAATCTGAGTGCATACATATTAATATGTAACTACAGCATAGTGATAATTTTCTTTGTACAAATTTGTATTCAAAGATCAACCAGTGATGAGGCACCAGCCCTGAGAATACAATATAGGTTTTCTGAACACCAATGCTATGCACAAAGGTTGTTGTGCAATGGCTTTAAACTGCAAACAGACTTTTCCCTATGGAAGTCCTCTTTTACACATACTGCTTCAGAGGAAAATGACTGTGCCTATCAGATTAATAATATATGTACTTTTAAAAATACCTTTTCCCCAAGAAATATTAAAATTATGTTAGACTGGGAAAGTTCCAGAATATCTCTGATCATTAGTTTTATGAATGCAACATCTTGTTTCAACATATAGAGTTATGCAATTAATACAGATCTTTTATGTACAGCAATTTGGTAATAAAAGCTCTTTTTCAGTGCTACTGTTTGGAGTGGAGAGATTCTATCATCAATTTCTGAGAAAGATGAAAAAAACAACCACAGCACAGGGGAGAAAAACAATAAATGGAACTTACTTCCAGGCATCCTGGCCATTAATAATTGAAAACCCTTACAATGATCTGAGCAAGATTACTAGAACAGGTTTTGAAAAATAAGCTGTTGTGTTACTTTCTCTGCACCCTTGGTGAATGGCTGACAGTATCTGGCACCTATGCTGTTCAGACATTGCAATGAAATGTTTGGTTTTTAAAGCTGAGTCCAGGGATATGTAGCAGTCCTATGCTATCTTGTCTCAGTGAAGAAAATATTTGTATCTTGGGAAAGAAAGTCAGCTTTCTTTGAAGTACTACTCAAAAGATCCTAGAACTTGATTGAAATTATAAAGCCTTGTGATACTTCTGATACTTCCAGAGCGATTTCCTGTATTTTGCAAGACAGGCTTTATATAGCATTCCCAAACTCTCTTCTGTGCCCTGACTTGCCCTGTCTTGTCTAGAATGATGCTGAGTATCCTTTTCATCTGCCCTCTGTTTTGGGTCAGGAGAGACATTTTCATCAGTTCTCAATGAATTGTGAAAATATACACCCTTTTCTCTTGTATTCTGCAAGGGTAGAAAATTAATATAACTGAGATTTCCTCTCCTCCACCTCTTTTTTTTTTTTTAAATCTGGCTTATAGATAGACTGTCTCACCTTTCAGATGGGTACACATATCACAAATCCACAGAATGGTTCGAGTTGAAAGGGACCTCGAAGGTCGTCTAGTTCCAACCTCGCTGCCACGGGCAGGAACACCTTCCACTAGACTAGGTTTCTCAAAGCCCCATCCAACCTGGTCTTGAACACTCCCAGGGACGTCATATTCACAACCTCTCTGAGCAACCTGTTCCAGTGCCTCATCACCCTTACAGTGAAGAACTTCTTCCTTACCTCTAATCTATATTTATCCACCCTCAGTTTAAAGCCATTACCCCTGATCCTATCACTACACTCTCTGATAAATAGTCCCTCCCTATCCTTCCTGTAGGTCTGTTTAAGTACTAGAAGGCCACTATGAGGTCTCTCCAGAGCCTTCTCTTCTCAAGGCTGAACAACACTAACTCTCTCAGCTTGTCCTCATGAGAAAGATGCTCTAGCCCTCTGATCATCTTCATGACCCTCCTCTGGACTGTCACTTGTCTCCTTTCTTCTTACACTCTGTCCTTAGCCAATTTAACTATACATATTTATACTATACATATTTAACATCTTAGTAATCATTTTACATTCCATCTCAATTCCACGGAGCAACAGAAATCTTTAGAAGACAGTCAAGACTGTAGCTGACCTTTCTATTGTAAGACCCTGTTCATAAACTAAATGGTCTCTTTTCTGTGACTTTTAGGCTGGGTGGCACCAGTCCTCATTTTTGTTGAAAAGATTTTACAGTACACTTTGTATAATACATGTGACTGCATTTTTTTCCCTCAAAACATGTCATATGTGGTTTGATGGGTGATACTGGAACATCACAAGTTCCTGCAATCTGTCCATCTCTGACAGTTTTAGGTTTTTTTATTCAGTGGCTGCTCTGGTGCTGATAGAGTGTGCCAGAAGGAATTACCTATCATACTTGTGGGTTTGTCCCTCATATAAATCAGTTTTATCACAGCTCCAGAGCATCCCCAGAGACAGTACTAACTGCTTTGATTTTAATTACAAAGTCATTATTTGTGTTTTTTAGTATGAACAGCTCTGTAGCCATTCATAGAATTACCTTGTTCAAAATTTAGAAAACAAATATTAAAAATTATCCATCCATTATTTGAATTTAGCTAAAAAGTTTTCCAAAGGGCCTCAGTAGCATTCATCTGCATTACTGTTCATCTGTTTCTAAGGTATCCTCTCTATCCCAGAGATAGCCCATGTTTTAGCATATCTTGTCACAAAGCATGTTCTTTTAGCCTGAAATAAAATAAAGGCTAAGAGATTTAAAGCAGAATTGTGGCTTAGCTCAAAGCCAGGGTTAAAGAGATATATATTTTTTCAATTGAATCTTAATTGCATGTCAAATTGAAACAAATTCTAGGCAATTCCTTGGGAATACAAGGCAGTCCAAGAAACTGAACTCAAGCTCTGAAGTAAACATAAAGTCTTCTTAAAGTATCAATGTTTTTGTGATTTTTGTCAGGTTTTTGGTTTGTTTTTTTTAATGAGCTATTTAACATGTGGGATGGAACAATCCTGACATTTTAGCTTCTTTGGCATTTGCAGTTAGCCAGTATAAAGGTCTTTCGAAAGAAGGAAATACATCTTTTATGCCTCATCTTAAACCTATTGTCAATGATATGCTTATCCCAGCACCCACAAAGTTTCATCTAACTTTTATCACATTAATTTTATAATCTCAAAAGCATTTAAAATTAAGTACTTCCAATCTGTTTGATGTTTTAAACTGAGGCAAAAATCAGAATATAATCTTGACAACCTGAATGTCTGCTTTGTTGTGCTTTTATATAATTCAAAAACTATCTGCAGTATATGTGATACCTAGTATGGTATGGAATGTCATAGGTCATGCTGCATCTAACTTTGGTAGCTAATTTTCATATAGCTTTATAATGACTTGGTGAATTAGATATCCTTAAGTGAGTGCCTACAGCCCCTGTGTAGAAACAATGAACTGATACTGGTTCTTATGAATGCCTTAAATTAAGCATAATGTAAAATCAGTTAATTTAGATTTGATCCTATGGCTATGTGTGCCCTCCCCATGGGTCAAGAAGCAAACTGGAACAAACTGTTCTGATCAGAATGTTTAAGGGTCATTCTGACAGGGGTCAGTTAATTTGCTACAGAAGGGTACTGACAGGTTTTTAGTCAAAACCTATGCTCAAATAACCACAATTCCAAAAACATTTTTGTATCTTCCACCACTCTCCCTCTTAAGACCTCTAAAAAGAGTCCTTAATAATAATTCTGATCACAGCTTTCAAATGTATTTCATATGTTTATACAAAAGGTTTCTTGGCTTTTATAAGCTGATTTTTGTTTCTCCGTAAGATTTGAGTAGGAAAATACCATAGAAACTATATGAAATTTACATGGGAGAAAAATTACGTATACTTGAATCCTCACAGCAATTTTTTGTCTATGGCTCCTAATACTACAAATTTTCTACTTAGATTCTCTAAAATGGTTCTTATTGCAAAGGACAGCCATTCACACTTTGCAACATTAGCCACTTCCACTGTAAATCATGGCCATGACTGGTAGGTATCCACTGTAATTTATAGGAGCCACAACAGTGTAATATCTAGTATCAACCAGTGTTCATGAGTTGTTATTCCTGGCTAGCACCCTTACAACCACCTGGTTGCTATTCATTGTTCTTGCCCTTTTATTGTCCTCCACCTTTTAAACCCTAGCCAATATCTCCACTAATAGAGTAACAAATTTACTGGCAAACTCTGCAACAGCTGAGCCCATCCCAGTTGCTCTGTGCCAGTCAGCCAGCTGGTTAGTTGGGAATGATCTGAGAACTGGCTGTAGTGCTGTTTCACAGACCAAAAGAGACTCTGCAATATTTGCCTTACAGGCATTTTTTTCCTTTGCTATGACATTGGTTGCTGATCATGTTTGTTGGCATAGGAATGTTAATAAGGAGGACAAGAAAAAGAAACATAAAGGAACAAGTTATGGAACTGCACATGGGGAGCAGGGAATTGTTTCCTAAAGTGAAGGAAGTATTCTGCAAAATACAAAATTCAGAGTAAATGTAACAGTTAAAATATCACACTCATTTCCATAGTGGATTTAATACTGATGAACTTATTCAATTTAAATTTACTGCATGGGTAGATAAATTCCTAACTCAAGTCTTGGTGTTATTGAGCACTTCCGGCTCTACTGTGCATACATTCTTTCATTTTGCTGTCTTCCACTGCTTGTCTTAAAACCTCTGTTTTCATACTATTCTGCCCTATTTCTATTCTTTTACACTTCTTCTAGTACAGGTTTAGGAAAAGATGAAGTTATGGGATAATGTCATTCAACTGAGGTGTCCTTTTCCAGTCCTGGAAGTATTTGTCTCTGGTCAGATCTGTCAGCATAGAGATTATGTCATTCGAATCTGATCTCCCCCAGAAAGGTGACTAGCCAGTCATTCAGTTAAGCTCAGTAGTCTTTTTTCCTACTTTAATACAGGTTTAATTTTATTCTGCATAAAGTAGAATAGCTCTAACAGTGCTGCACTCTTTGATGAGTATTTAGTAGAAATATGAAGACAAGCTTTTAAGTACAATTTTTTTTTTAACGATAAAGCAGGTAGGTTAATGTAATACTGAAGGAAAGCCCTTCTAAAAGATGATGAAAGAGAAACTTACACCTGACCCAAACTGCTAACACTAATGATTAACTGCATAGCTCCATATCACATACTCCAGCAAGTTCTGGATTTCTTCACCTACATTTTTAAGGGGTTTTTGCCTTTACAAACAAAACATACTGAGAAAGTAATGTCGAGTTGAGAATGAGGTATGGTATGCCCCCTTGATAAGAGAGGGAACACAGGTCAAAATTAAAAAAAAACAACAATAAATCAAATCACAGAACAAACAATCAAGCAAAACTTCTGTGGTTCTAATTCACTGAAGTCACCATTGTGTATATATGCAGTTCCCAACAACTCTGACAGTTCTAGAAAACATGTCTCCCTTGTTCTCAAAGTCTCTTTATATCCTGATGGAGAAACTGAAAGTTTTTAAAGTCTTGATGAGCTTCACAGAGGATAGGTACTTCCCAGCCAGCTGATGTTTCTACAGGCACTTTGCCAAATATATTCAAATTTAACAAGGAAAATATTCCATTGTGTCCTGTGAAAATTGTGATGTCAGTCATGGAGCAATGCAATTGTGAAGGAAACCATGATGGTAGCCTTTATCCCTTACAAGTCATCAAGTCTCCATGGGTACTCTGTACTCCTCAGGCATAGGCAGAGCTCTGTGTCTCAGGACTACTGGTGTGTAACTTGCTTGCTCAGGGCATAATTGCTTTTAGAAGCTACTTACAAATTCTGTATAGTAATGAATTTTCTCCAATAAATTAGTGAAGTAATTTGTATCTACCATGGTCCCAGTATGATAATCACTGAATTGACTTTCACCTTGGTAGTACACTTGGCACTTAAACATCAGCTAAATTTGCTAAGCTCCAGAGAAGAAAAAATCCCACACTTTTGACCATCAGCCTGCTACTGTAATCACTATAAAAACATGAGATTCTATCTGAAAGAAAAAAAATCTGCTTTCATTTCCTCTGTAACCAGTACATGAAAATGAGAAAAATATAGCATTTTTAATGACAGAGATTGTATAAAATATTGCATCTGCAGTCCAAGTGCCACCGCTTAGTCCTGGGATTTCTGCCAAACCAGGAGGCTGTTCTGCTGTAATTAACATTTCTCATCCCAATATCATTGTTGATGAGTCCCCACACAGTTTCAAGTACAGCTGCCTGGTACAGTAGTTCATTATGAACACAGGACCTCTGCTGACTCTCTTCCTTTCTGCTCTACTTATCATGGGCACTTTTCACTTCTTCATAAGAATCACAGTGTCCTTCTTGCCAGAATTTGTGAGGTAGCTCCATCATCTCTCACTTGAAGATCTGCATATTGGTTTTGGCTTGAGCCAATTGAGCTTTTTTAACTTTAGGAAGTCTTTCATCTTTTGTTTGGATCTGCTGGACTTCATTTCTTCCTGGACTGACTCCACCTTGAGCTAGACATCCTTCACCCTTGTTAAATTATTTGTCCTTTCAGTTTGATGCTCAGATTAGCCATATCAGACCCTGATGCATTTCAGCCTGGCTTTTCTGAAATTCCTTGGCATCACTTCTCTGCAGTCTTTTGGTAGCTTTGCTAAAACTAAATGGAAGGCTAAGCAATTATAAGTGATGAAATGATGTGAGCAAATGTTCTTGAGGATACGTTATATAAATGGTCAACATGAAACACATTGATAACCAGCCAGCATGAGACAAGCTTAGGAAAATGGAGACATATTTTCCACTACAATTGTTAATAGAGAAATCAAAAGAATACACTAGAAAATGAGCTATTTTTAAATAAAACGGGTAAGGTTTACCACATTTTATCTATACTGTATTATTCAACTTCTTGCTTCTGCTGGAGTTATTACTTTCTGATTGATCTAGCTAGGGACCAGAGTCTTTGATTCAGCAACATCCCTGTTTCAAACAGCTTATCATCTAAGCAAAGATGAGAGAAAACAACATACAAAGGGAGTTTAATGAACCAAAGAGACAAATCTGGGTAGTTTTACCAGTTACCTTCCTCACATGATAGCAGTCTAAGCACAGAGGGTTTTCTTGGGGTATTTTAGAAAAAGAGAACAACCAAATCATGAAGTCTATCAAATTTAATTGATTAGCAGGGGTAGATGATCTCAAAGTAGTGGAGACAGAAGGAGCAAGGTAGATGGAGCTAGGTCATGTGTGCTTCTTAAAGCAGAGACTATTTTATTTTATTTTTGCTGCAGTATAAACCAGGAAGCCATGAAGGCAGGAAAATGAAGGAGTGAACTTACTTGTGACCTGGAAAAATGAGCTTTGCATCACTTTTCTGAATGGAATGGAAAAAAATCTGTCAAGGCCAGAGAAGAGTCCTTACATTTCTGGCCAGCAGCAACACTCTCCCTTATTGGGAAATGTTACACCCAACAACAACAAAAATACAGAACTGGCAACAAATGAATAGTAATCCAAGTTGCAAAGTGACATTTCAACAAACATTGTTCCAATGACCCTGTGAAACAGATAAGCAATCATTTTGTAAATGTACTAGGGGAAGAGGGAAGGAACTCTGATATTAAGGAAAAAGACAAAAAATAATGAGGAAACTTCCTGAATATAGACAACAAAAATCCAGATTCTGTTCTCAGATGTTTTAAACAGACTGGCTCTAATTTGGCATGGATATAATTAAGAATAAAATGCAGTCCAGTAAGGCCACATTGGTTTTAAGCAGGCTCAGATCTTTAACTGTGGATATATGAATTATTGCCTTAAGCTTAATGGATTCTACTGTGAAATCAATAATGTTTGAGAAAAGCACCCTTTAAGTGTAATAATATGCATTAAGTATTTATTTCTGCTCAAGTAATATGTATCTCTCTAAAAAAATCTCCAAATATGAAGAAAATGGGGTATGTCAAAGATCTGGCAGGAAAAAGAACTAGATAACTGATTTCATTATCATAGCTATTAACCTCTTATGATTTGGAATTGTTAGAGTATGGAGGCTCATTGATCCTGAAGGGTCCACTTAGACTCTTTTAATGTCCAAATGATGAGACCTGTTCAGAGAAGCATTGCTTAATAAGGACCTTACACAAAGCAACTAAATACAATGGCTTAAAAACAACTCAGCATCCCCAAATTCTGGGCATTTGGGGAAAATAGCATTTTTAAGACTTTCTAATTCAATGACAAAAGGGAAAAAAACATGTTGACAGGGACAAAGTGTTATGAGGATTTCCTGATCAAAGATGTGAGCCTTAGTGCAATTGCCAGCCACGAAATTCTGAATGAAATGAGCATTTTCCTCCCCCCCAAAATCTGATTTCTTACAAAACTAAGCAAGAATGTACATCCAAAGAACAACTATTAGAATAACTTTTAATATAAGTATTATGGATAATTCAGCAGTCCTGAAAGAGATGGACAGAGGAGAAAGGTCTTCTGAAAATCTCAGGCTTATACAGGACCCAAGAAATCCTTCCCAAGGAAATAACATACCTTCATTGAGTGCTACCACTTAAAAGTCAAGAGAAAAAGCAGATTTATTTTCCTGTTATCATTTTATTTTAAGTGATTCAGCCCTATTGGAAGCAATGAATATGAATCAGACATATTTATGAGGTAAGGACCCTACAGGGACTGGAGTCTTGACATCTTTCATTTTTCTTGTTCAAATCAAAGTACCTGTCACTCTCCCTTGAAGCTTCTGCTGCTTCATGGAGCACCCACTACTCTCAGAGAAAAGGTTCTTTTCATAAAGAGTAGAAAAAATTTGTCATTTTTACTGAGGTGACTGTTTTTGACAGGGTAAAATCTTGTTTAGAACTCTGACTTCTTTCAGGCAGCTGCAAATTTTGTTGACAAAAAAGCGAAGCATTAAGTCTAACTTTTGAAAACATGTTTGCATGAAATATGTATCTTAAAATTGGTTAAAGCCTGAACTAAATTCTAGCATCTGACTGAGAATAGATTCTTCAATAAATTGGAGGAATTTCCTCTGAGGTCAGAAAATACTGTTAAAATCAACAAATTCCTTCAAAGATTCTCACAAGGAAAATATCTATTTAAAGTCTATTTAAAGTTCTTTAAAACAGAAACATATTAATCCATTAATAAATATATTAACACATTAATGTTGACCATTAAAACTTCCTTTAAGGTAAGGGAGAGGGGTCTGATAAGTAGGTTTGTTCTGGTATGTGCTTCAGAACTTTTTAGGGAAGAAGACCAAAAATCCATATTAAACTGCCTGCTAAATAAAATAGGAACTTGGAGTATGCACTGTGCTGCTGATTATCCACTGGGCTGAACTGTTAGCATGCTTCTTGGCATGTTTTTTGTACAAAACAAATAAGCTCTTCTCTAAGCTATATGTGCGAGGAGCACAACATACCACTGCCGTTCTCTATGTCAGGATAGGACTGTACCAGGTTTAGTTTCCTCCTTCTCAGAGAGTTTTCCCAAGCTATTCTGGAAGATTGTATTACCTCAAAACTCCCTTGGTACCTTCACATCACAGAATAGGATACGCAACAACTATTTTCAATGTCATAGAATCACAGAATTGTAGAATGTTTTGGGTTGCGAGGGGCCATAAAGATCATCTAGTTCCAACCCCTCTGCCATGGGCGGGAACACCTTCCACTAGAGCAGGTTGCTCAGAGCTTCATCCAACCTGAGTTTGACCACTGCGAGGAATAGGGCATTCACAACTCTTCTGGGAAACCTGTTCCAGTATCTTACAACCCCACCATAAACAATTTCTTCCTACTATCTAATCTAGACTCTTTCAGTTTAAAAGCATTACCCCTCATCCTATCAACAAACTCCCTAATAAAGAGTCCTTCCATATATTTCCTGTAGGCCCTCTTTAAGTACTAGAAGTCTGCTATAATGTCCCCTTGGAGCTTTCTCTTCTCCAGGCCAAAGAAGTCCAACTCTCTTAGCCTGTCCTCATAAGGGAGGTGCTCCAGCCATTCATGATATTTGTAATCATGAATATCATGACCAATGTCATGATATTTACACATTGCTTTCATGAGTCACAACATAGCCCTTACATTACTGTATCCTCATATTATTTGAACTCAAAAATACACATAAAAAGAAATAATCGTGTGCCAGGCCCAGATGTACACCACATGTGGCTTTGGGGACACCTATGGCCAAGAGCTGTACATATGGGACAGCAGCCTCCTGAGTCTGTCTCATCTGCTGCTACAGCATCAGTGGTGACGTAGTTGCTATCAAGGAGGGATTGGGTGTGGTATTGGTTTTGTGTATATATATATATATATATTTATGTCTTTATATATGTATATGTAATTTTCTTGTTATTATTTTCATTAAAGTAGTTTAAGTTTCATTTCCAATCTACAGGTCTCTCTCTCTGTTAATTTCTCCTTCTCCTTCCTGAAGTGCGGGAAATGGGGATAACAGACAATATCTGTCACTGGATTAGTGGTTGTCCCAGCGCTAACCCTTGACAGTTAATTGGAAACTGGAACTCCAGGTGACCCCTCCACAGGGCATCACTGTAATATATGTTGTATCTTGTATGGAAAAATAAGACATTCTTAAGAAGTCAGGATCTCAGTTGAGCAGATAGACTGGCTGAGCCCTCCCTGTGCTTCTGGGGAATTCCCTGTTAGGTGATGTGCACCCTCAAGGCATTCTTGAACCAGATAATCAAAACTTCAAATAACATGTTGGCAACACAAAAGTCAAGTTCTTATTCTTTAGTAATCACAAAGATACTGCACTTCCATAACATCTGTTACAGGCCCCATTACAGCGTACAGTCTCGTTATGCCCCATTAATCCTCTTTTTGTGAGGAATAAATCGAGGCATGGAGAGGGTTTAGCTTTAAATCATGCACCCAGCCCACATAAGAAGCACAAATAGAATTCAGAATGCATGACTCCTGGTTTATATACAAAGGGGAGAAAAAAAAAGAAGTGAAATACAGTGGAAGAAATTTCATTTCTTTTCAAATAATTACTGGTCTCAAATTGATTATTTGTAGAAAATTGACTTTTTATATAAGTAATTTAGGAATGACACAAGCAAAAGACAGTCTCTTGGATTTGAGAAACAGTAGACCAGCATTCAGTGCTGTTAAATATTAACTGTAGTCTTGTTCCTCTTCCTCAGTTTCCCTGATTACAGGTTTGTTCTAATTATTTTGGAAATCATGTTCTTGAGAATATTCAATTATGCATGAGAAATAGATTCAAAATATGAAAGCATGTCCCTCCCTGAAATAGTAATTGAGTGAATTTAGGAAAAAAAACAACAAACCAGAAATAAGGCATACTTAGAAAGAAAGGTAGTTTCCTTAGGTCTCTTGCTATGACAATAACTATTCTAGAAATACTACAAAGCCAGAAATTGCCTCTAAGAAAAAGGAAGGGAAAAGAGTCTATTTTGAAACAGAGAATACAAGCTTGTCTTTTACTGTTCTGCTATCTCATTTAATCACTGTAAACAATTTTCCAAGACTGAGTTCAAATATTACAAGTTTAGAGACAGATAACATACAAGATGGGATTAATGAGATTCACCTAATTGAAGGAGATAACATGCTGAATAGCTAGGTGTTTTATAGTAGTGCTGATAAACAAGATCAATAGTACAGCCAGAAAAGTGGAAAACTGGTATCATCATCATTTATCTGCTGTGTAATGTAAGTACCTGTCAACATGTTATATCTTCAGAAGGGCAATATTAATCCATTCCCTACACCAAAATCCAGAAAATTAACTTCACTGTAAAATACAAATACTGTCTGTTTACCCACAGAAGTGCTTTACTAAATCTTAATATCCAGATATGGCAGAAACTAATGCAGTTAAAATAAAGATGTAAAGAGAACAGCAAAAAGGGTAAACACAAAGCATTTATGATAATTAAAGAGTGTGAACAGTAGAAAATTCAATGGATTGAAGAAACCAAGCACTATAGCAAGTAAAAATAATTGGTGAACCAAGGAAGAACGACAATTTCTCGAAGAGAGTAAGCAATAGGCAAAGGAGGAAGAAACACTTTATCCTCTTAAGCATGATAGTGGGAAATTGAAGCCAATGGATTAAAAAGAGTAGCATTAGACATTAAATAAACACTTTGGGCTCATTTAAGAAATGGAGGTGGAGTTTTACTTAAATCAGGGATCAAAATCAAAGGGATTATAGGCAAGGAATAGACAAGGAATTAGAAAACAGATAATGTTGGAACCATTAACAAGCAGATCAGAAAAACTTAGACATGGAAAAGAACACATCTGAATAATGCTCTGTATACAGTAGTGTATGGAGGAAATAGAAAACTGTTTTGCTAGTCGTCGTCGTCGTGGCTAGGCTTCGCNGTAGTTTCAGTAAAATGATAGCAGAGAGGTACTAGAATCTGGAAACTAAAACTGCATTCTATTGTAAACAACACATTGAAGACTTCTGTTTGCTATGGGCTGTTCAACTGAACAAATAGCGTGATCACTGAGAACAATATTGCAATACTTTAACATGATCATGTGAAGTCAAGAGCATGCCCTCCACTGGCAAATTTTATTCAGCAGTTTTCATGTCATCTCTGAAGGGAAAATAGAGAAAGAGATAGAGCTCAAAGATGAGAGTGAGAATAATGAGAAGCTGGGAAATATTCTCATATGAAACCTAAAGGAAAACTAAGCTATTTAGAACACCCAACTTGACTAGGATACTTAGTCCCTTAAGAGGCAACATAGCCAGAACACATTGTTGTCATATAAAGTGTCAAATACATTGATAACAACAACTGTATGTCTATCTTTAGGAAGGCAAGATTTTGAAAGGAATCTAGATTTCCAATTTTCAGTACATAAATCAGTCTCAACTTACAGGGATAAGAAAGAAATTACCTAGTAGATAGCTATCTCTTTTGTTGTGCCTTACTCTGAATCACATGGCACATAAAGTATGGAATATATAGTGAGTATAGAAAGCTCATCAGTCTGATTACTCTATTCCGGTCAGGTCTTGCTATTTCTTCATTACTGTGTATGCCCTGTTTATAACCTAACTTGCTATGTAATGAAAAGCAAGGTCCTAGACATATCACACACCAGTATTCTTAACATAACATTAACTTCTAAAATATACTCTATGAACTTCACTTCCCAAATACACAGAATAGTCTTTATTTTATGAGTAAACTGCCGTGCTAAAACAAATCTAATCCCAGAAGCAGCTTAAATTTGTAATACGCTTTATAGAGAGCAGCAGCCAGAGTGCCATGTAGCTATCAAAGAATCCTGTCATTTAGAAAATAGACCCTGAGAAGACTGACCATAAGGAAGCTTAGGGCATCCTCATATCTTATGGAGGTATATCCCCATGGACTAGTTTGGCAAAACATGCAATACCTCTGCCCTAGCATGTGTTCTTAAAATTGTGTCAAAGGCCAATTCCTTACACAGTGGAGCATTGCACTGACTAGCTGCTGCACTGACTGCTTCAATCCCATGTCCAGGTCTTTCATAGATAACCGTATCCTCAATTTGTGTCTACTGCAACACTTCCAACAAAAATGAGTATGAATTTCCTATCCCAGTCCTTCAATCATAGCTGAACCCTTCATCAGCAGTTAACATTCATAACTTAAGAACTGAGAAAACTGATCTTGTGACAGTCTTTAAAGAAGGCTATAGCAATGTAGTTTGTGGTAATATGCATGCTTGGGTACTTCCATCTCCTTTGGTGTCAACCCAAATCATCACCTTTCCACAGTTGTGCTCCTTTAGCTGCAGTTTTGTGCCACTTGTCAAAATGTAGCTACATTACATATTTTGCTTTGTAATGCTGACTGTTTGATTTCACACTTATTATCTCTCATTCATGCATGTCAGTAATAACTTGCACTTAAATGTAGTTGCTGTCACAACCTGTTCTTATTTTATCCAGTATCAGAGCTTGTTTCACAGCTGCAGGGGTTGTCCTCGTTGGCAAAAGCTCAATACAGTGGAGATGAATCAAACTATTCACCTTCTCTTTTGCTGGAAGCCTTAGAATGAGTAGCATACGTATCCTGTCTCCCAAACCCCAACCAGTGTAAGCAGCTGCAAAATGTACTGCACTAACTTATACTGCATTTGACACATGGGATCATTACCAATCTCTTTTGTCAGTTAAGGAAGTTTCTGCAGTAATCGAGTCTGCTGGCTTGACCACATATGTTCCTGCCTTTCTCATCTGCTCTGGCTCATCTAGCTCTTTAAACACTACCTTGATTTTGACTTCAAGAGAAGCCACTATGTGTAAGAGGAGTATGGAAGTTTTTGCTACTGTTTCTAACCTATGTCTCCTGACCTGGTTTCTTTGGTTTTCAGATTACTTGTCGTACTCCCTTACTTCTCTGATTATGATCTGACAGAAACACACAGATGTCTTTTTTACAAAATGCTCTCTTTTGCTATACGTTCTGCATTGTAGCTGCTTAGACAAACCACAAATTGCAGTATTGCGTCAGCTGAGCTGCAAAATAATGGCATAAAGTCACAGAATGGTCAAGGTTGGAAGGGACCTCTGGAGGTCATCTGATCTAACCTTCCATGCTCAAGTAGGGCTGCCTAGGGCCAGTTGACCAGGACCATGTCCAGGTAGCTTTTCAATACCTCCAAGGATGGAAGTTCCACACACTTTCCAGGCAACTTGTGTCAGGGCTCAGTCACCATTACAGTGAAAAAGTGTTTCCGTGTGTTCGGTTACTTTTCCTGTTCTCTCAATTGGTAAACGAGGCAGAAAGGAAGATATTAAATTGGACACCTCTAAATAAGATTTCTTATAAATTTTTTCTGTTCTTCCATTTCCTTTCTCTGTCCTTTTCCCCATTAATGACGTACAAGTGTATGTTTAAAAAAAAATCCTTTGAATAGAAGTGATCACCACACAGCCAATAAATATTGAAATATATAATTGTTTCTGAAATTACTTATTTAATGGTTTGACTTGATGATGTATTTAAATTCAAGTAAAGTAGAGATTAAAGCATGATAGTTAAAAATGGACTTATTACAAAAGATTCACATAATTTAGGTTTGTCAATTTAGATTTATAATTGGCAGACAAAGTTCAGTGCAAATAGATGTAGCTTAATAGACAGAATAAAGACACCAGGAGGGAATGTTTCAAAGTAAAATGTTAATGTAGAAATTATTTGTGGTAAGAATGAAAAGAGAGAGAAGTCTTCTTTTATATAAAAGAAGAAAATTGGCAGCGTAGGCTGCTAGAAAAAAAACAACCTAGATAAGATAGTTTCCTGTTAATAATTGAAGAATTGATTTGCACAAATTAAAAAAAAACTATAATAGTTTAACCTAACATGTTATAAAATAATTTTAAATCAGGTGTCAGAATATTTGCTTATTATTGTCTTCCTGTACTGCTGGTTTTACTTAAACAGGGAAGTTAGAGGACCAAACTATGAAAAGATGGGCAATATATAGCAAAGTGGCATTAATGGACCTTCATGCACTTGATCACTGCTCATGTCAATGGTGGAAACCATTTCTCCCTTTCAGATTTCCACAGGTCAGTTATTTCTATTGTAAAATCTGTTTTCATTATAGATTTGTGTGGCTTTGATCTGCAGCTTTTGACTCTCATTTTTTTTATGTGAGAGATTAATGGTTTGTAGACTAACTGGGTTTTGATGTCAGGGAGGGGGTCTAATTTTTATAGTACTTATATACCATGAACAAGTCTCTTGTCAGGGATTTTTTTGTTGATAAACTACGTAGTATATCACTTATAACCTGAAAGGGCATTTTACTGAGACACGAGTCCCATTTGTGAATTTTCCACATCCTTGTCAAACATCATTGTTCCAAATACTTGACAATATACACCCTTCCACAAACTTACCCAAACTACTGTTTTAAAATATATCATTACTAGCTGTGATTTTATGATTCAGTAGTCAGCCTTCACCTAGAATTTGTACAAAGTATTGGCTTGTAGATGTTAGGTAACAAAGACTCAGACTGTGGACTTAAATCTGTAAGTGAGCCTTAGGCCTAAAAGTGTGAAAGAAAAGCTGTAGTACTCAGAAGTAAGTTGTATTTCTCATGACAATGAAGCTAAATGGAGAATCTTCCTACATAACTCTGCCAGAGTATATGAAAATGATGAATACAAAGAAAATATCTTTATAAATTTAATTTTTTATCCCATCCAAGCTACAAACAAACAGATTCACTTGGATGGTTACTAAAAGGACAGTGATGGTAGTTTGGCAGGATACGAATCACTGCTTAAATCTGTTACAATAAGAATAAAAATTTGAACAACTTAGAATCAATACCAGTTCCTGCAAAGAGTGTAGCAAAAATATCCACTTCAGTATGGAGGCATGGATCATTCAAATCACAAGCCTATAATAACAAAAAATGGGCAAGGAAAGTAGAAGACTATAAATCTGTAAGGGAAAAACAAATGTCAAGCTTAAGAAATTTGTGTAGCTTCCAAAAATTCTTTTGCTCATAAACCAAATAACTGGCTTGTCATTTTATATTGCTAACATTTTTTCTGTGGTGGTGAGACAAGTGCCTGCTTCTATAGAGGCTTTCTAAGCTTTATTCTCCTCCTCATCTGTATTTTGTGCATACTTCTATACAGGAAAAATGCTTGAGCTATAGACACTTGAGATCATTTTCATAGTGGTAATATAAAGCATTTTTCTACAGTACCTAAGTGAAGGGCTTATTCATTGTATGAAATCATTAAAGAGAAATGGTACCTCTAGGAGACATATCTAAGATCTGATTTTCCCTCTGGAGATGTATTTTAGAACACTGATTACAAGGGAGCCTACAGTGGCTCACCTCTGAATGTAGGATCCAGTAAAATTCCTTCAGGGAAAACTCATACTAAGACTTGAGTGTTCATATTAACTTCTTTTCTTTGTTACATTTCTGTGCAAGATAAAAGGATGTAGCTCAAGGGTGTTTTGTGGGTAATATAGACTTAATCATGGCAACTAAACTCACAGTCGCTGCTGTAAACATTCAGCTACTTATCTTGATATTACTGACTTTCCTATTTCTAACTTGTCTTGATTATTGTCACTGTTGTTTGTTAGACTATATGCCTTATAGGAAAAGATTAAGATTAGACTGATTGGTAATGCACATTGACCAGAAATTCTAATTTCATTGACTCTGAATACAATTTTAATCAATATGCATTTAAGTTTATACTTTGTACTGCATCTGTGTTCTGTTGAACGTTAATTTATGGAAAAGATTTTACAGAAGACAAGCATGAAATTGGAAAGTTTAAAATGAGCTAAGGTTGCTACTTCATCACTTCAAATAATACTGTAGACCTCCAATTATCCAATAGAAGAGAAATGATAAAGGCTATATATAATGGCATAATAGATTTTACACAGATAAGGTAACATTTTACCTCAATGTATAAATCATTTCACTTCTTCCTGGCCACCAAAACAAATCTTGTGTTAATCCAGTGAGTTTTATCACAAACCAAAATGGTATGAATGGTATATATTTCTTGTTTCATTAAAATCTGATTATATTGTATTGTAGAAATCTAATTTCTGTAAGTACCTCATTATTCCTTATTTCATCTGCCAAGTGCAAGTGTGATTTTATTGTGAGAGTGAATTAAGCCAAGCCATGGTAACCAGACTGATAACCTGAACAAAAGTCACACTAGGATGAAAGCTTTATTCTGAAGAAATGTACAGATGGCTGTGTTCAATGATCCACAATAACTGTATGTTTTTCTGTGGGTCACATGAGTCCATTAAAAATAAAAACAACTTAGATAAAATTATGAACCTGATATATCTCCTTAAAAACAGTTTTGTACTCTAGTAATGCAGATGAGTTTATGAGATATTTTACCAGTGGACACGTAGGCAGATAAAAAAATGTGGCTGCTCTGTGAGCAATTTAGTGCACTTAAAACTTGCTGTGAAATTAAAAATATGGGGGTTTATTATAAATAATACTTGTCCTTTGATCACAAAATTCAAGTGCTTTTATCCAAATACCCATTGTCACTGAAACCTACATATTGTCCCCACCACTGGTGCTTAAACTGCCAAGAATTCCAAGAAAAAGGGAATTAAAACTGCTATGGAGCTAGAATATAGTATTAATTAATATCTTCCATGATAGCACTTATTTTTAAAACCAAAAAGTACAATGATACTTTCAAATGAAAGAGCTACTAATATTCAGTAATTTTTCCCAGTGCCCGTGATGTAGTGGCTATTCTGTGTTTCATGATGTAATTTGTGCACTGCTGTGCCTCCCCTAAATCTTCTACCTCATTAGGATCATAAGGGTCATGTTTAGGAAGGTAAATGTTTTTACCTATGGGTGATTAGCTCAGACTGCTGGATGTAATAATTTCTTTTCTTTCTTTTGCCTCCTTCTGTCTGGAGACTGACCATTTCAAAGAACTAGTCAGCTATGAAAAAGCAGAGTTACTCACAGGCACTGTAAAAGCATATCTTTCATATGGTCATTTTATGCCACCAGCAGGTGTATTTGAACGGCAAAACCCTTTGGCTATTTATTTTTATATACCACATCTTCAGAGAAAAGATGTTGCAATGTTGATTACTTGGACCAACAACCAGAAAACATCTACTACGAGGAATGTCAAATAATCTGTTCTTCATTTTAAGACATAGCATGCACTTTTCAGGTCCAAATGCTAAATACATGAAAACTACATTTTTTGATATTTTGCTTTCAAAGATAACTCCTTCTCTTCTTTAAGCTTCCACTGAGAGCATGAGCTCCTTGCTAAATTGAAAGGCCTTCAAAACGTAAGGTAATAAAGCTTTGTTCTTGTCAGATACTTATATTAATCAAAAAGAAACCTCTAGTAAAGTATGGACATTGTAAAAGGAAAGGGCAGAAGTATGGAGATGAAGATCTTCACCTGACATACATGGATACTGCTTCATGGATATGGCTTAAGCAGAGAAGACTACAGGTGAAGTTCTGTCTTAATTTTGTTGTGAAATATAATGTGATACGAAAGGATGGACACATATCAAAATTTTGCTTGTAAGAAAATCAGGGACAGGTGAGTCCTTGGTTATAATTTTTTTACTATGCCGGTATGTCTTATCAAACTGGTGAAACTGAAATCATCAGTTCTTAGTAGAAATCCTAAAATGCTCTGGTGAATAACAGCAAAAAAAAAACAACCCCAATCCAACAAAATATCTTTTAATACTATGACTTTGTGATGGCTACTCTTATTCTTTACGTGGACTAAAACTTCTTCAAGCCCTAGAGTATAAGAGAGCTTTCTGGTGCTGAATTCAATCAGCAATTATATTCAGCACATATGACAAGGCATTTATGTGTGTGTACCTATTTAGACTTATATAATATTAATACCGAATCTATAAAAAACACATGAATGTACTAAAATGCATATAATACTTTAATATATTGCCTATCTTGCAGTGCAGATCCTTCTATTAACTGTATAAATATTTTTTTATCAGTGCTTTTGATTTTGTGCCAATCTCCGATATGTGAGCCATGCCTCTAATTTCTGTCTCAGCGGTCATAGTATTTTGTGCATCTACTCCTGTGTAAATGCTCTGGGAATAAACATGAAAGGAAGAAAGGTTTAAGTTGCTAGAATGCAAAATCTGGAAAGTAATTCCACCATCACTACCATCACCACTCTCTCATACCTAGTGTTGTATTATGTCCCTAAGAGTCCCTAATATTTTACATTATAGTAAATAGCATAACAATCTTCAATGGAAAGCAGAAAAAGGTGGACTGTATAGCAGCAATTGCTTAATGTTACCCATTGGCTAAACAGGATGAATCTTGAAGGGCATTTGAGGTAGAGGGAAAATTACAGTTTGCACAGTATCCATCTAAGCAGGATAGTGGGCTAATCTCAGATAGGTTACACAGAGAACAAGCAAGAGGTGCGGGTGATGGTGCAGTAGGGATATCTAATGAGCATCTGTTGCTTTGAAGTAACAGCCCATGAAGATACTACTACTGCTGATCATTCTTTCAGTGCCTGAAATGATTGCCAGTTTATGTATCTGTACTGTCTATCAAATAGGGATGAAAATATTACACATCATATATAAATATGTGGATCACCTCAGTTATGTTGGCTACCTAATCACCCTGGTGCTAGAAACCCTAAGAGCTAGGGCAAAGTATTGTAGCAGAGTGTGCGGGAGGGCAATTGTTCTCACTATGGGGGCCAGGTGCACTCTGCACCCACAGAGGGGCCACTGGAGGTCCTTATTTCTGCTCTGGCTGTCTTTGTCTGTTGTAAACATCAGAGATGAGGTGAAGGTTTCACCTGCTATCTCCATAGGACTATTATTGTCCATCTTATCTGTAAATTATTATCCAAAATAATTGTCCATTTCATTGAGCAGAGAAAAAAGTAGCAGATTTAGGGGTTAAGAAACAATTTTAAAACTGCATAAAGGTTTTGGCTATTAAATTTTTTGTGGCAAGCTACAGACATTCCTTATTTCATTTTAATGTAGCCTATTTTATGATGGGATAAAATAACTTCAAGACAACAATAAAAAAAGAGAGACTGCATCAATCTATGCATCCCTCCCTGCTAAAAGAAAATTAACTTGAGGCCAGTCAGCCTGATCTTCAACTGCTATAAAATCTCTCTGTAAAATTACTACTGAAGACTTATATTTATGCAGTCAGGCATGACTTTTTTTGGAAAGAAAACTTTTAGGATGGCGTGGCTCCTCCTCCCATTCTCCATCATGCCATTTTCAAGGCCTGAATGGCATGTCCTAATTGGTGGCACTTTATTCTGTTAAACCATTGCTGCTTCACCAGTAGGCGCTGAGCTCTCAAAGTTTGTTTTAATATTTATCTTGTGACCTACACTTTGCTCTAGGTCATTAACTATAGTGTAACTCCTGCTGTAGTATTTTCATCTTTCCCATGAGAATGATCTTGCTTGAGTTGATTGATCGCATATTTTACTTTATTGGAAGTAATTCTTTCTTATCGATGTCAGGAAACTAATTTCATCAATTATTTCTTTATCAGTGTCACTCTTTTCTTGTATAACCATCACTAACTATAATAAAACCTCATTATATTGCTTATTATTAACTTCAAGTGTGGTGAACTTGATTGTCTCTCCAATTTAATGAAAATTATATAAGGTTCTATTTGAGTGACATTTTTCCACTTTCTGCAAAATATTGTTTAGGATAATATGCTTGGGATTAATTTAAATTTTTTTGTTAGCTATCTTTTCTCTATTAGTTTGCTGTATACAGGATTTATATTATGTGTGCAATGATTTGTACAATGTCCACTAGCAAAAATGTTTGTTACTAAAAAAACATTGTATGCCTAGGTTTTATGTAAACCTAGATTGTTTTTAAGAGGCATCTGTATCTGTTTCTGAAGATATAATTAAAGAATTCTTTTCATTACCAAATGATACAGCTGAAGTTTTTTATGAAAAAAAAAAGAATTATGATTTTAGCTAATTTTAAGAATACTCCTTGTTAGAGAACAAAACAGACAGAAAATTTTAAATAATCTAATATGTATCAGTGGACATTGTACAAAGGATTTTCTTTGAAAGTGTGAAGATATCAAACATATCTGATCTTTTCCCAGGTAGACATGCAGATTTCCTCTCATTCCTTCTGACAAAATCCCCATATTTTTGTCATTGTGGAAGAAAAGCTAACTTTTTTTTTTTGCTGTGTATTTCCTGTGTTACACCTTAGTTCATTTCTGATGCTTACTCAATTTGCTGGAAATTGCTTTTACTTGTTTGCCTAGCAGCCTGGCAAATATTACTTTATTACTGGAGAGCAAGCCAGTCAAAGATTTCGAATAGCATTTCCTCTTTTTCTCTTTATGTAGCCAGATGACCTTCTACAAACAGTTCATGTTTGCAAGCACAGTGCTTATTCTGTACTAAATAATGACATCCTCTAGAGCATAAAAGTGGCTGTAATCAAAAGTCCTTCTGACCCAATACTCTGTCTCCAACAGTAGTCAATGGCAGAGGCTAAATCAGGCAACTATATAGTGATCCTTCCCTTATATGTTCTCCAGGACTCCAGATGTATTCCAACATTGGTCCTTCATGAGCCAAAAATGGCCAGTGGTATCATAAGAATTTTTATTCCTTAGCCTTATCTCTTTACCTTTTCATCTGGTGTAAAGTTCCACTGCTTTCTGAGGATGAGCTCACAGGTTTAATTCACTACAGGAAAAAGAGCCCTGAGGGATATCTTTGAAAAGACCCATTAGTATCAATTGAAAAGTCATTGCACAGCCCTAGTTTATTTAATTTTTGCTTGTTTCTTTTTTATAAACAAGAAGAATAATTTTCAAGTACTCCTATTCTCAAATGCTAAGCTTTTTGCAATGGTGAGAGTACTTTACATTTCAGCTTAAGTGCCAAAATTGACTTATTTCTAATTTTGGCTAAGGTTAGAATGGGCACAGATGCCATGTCCTTTCAAGCCTGGGACTGCATTGTCTGTTTTCTTCCATTCCTGCAGAAAATACCAGTCTGCCATGATTTGCCAAGCTCTTTCAGAGGTTTCCAGGAATGAAAAACTGGAAGCTTTGCAAATTCATGGGTTGTTTAATGTCTACTTCATCACTGAAGTTTTAGAAAGTGGAGGATTCTCAGTTGAGCTGATAACTCCTGCTTCCAAGATTCTGTAGCCTTTTCATGTATGAAGGGCTTTTCAAAGGAAGGAATCAGTAACTTAAAGCTGTATTTTTAAATATTTGCTCACTTGCCTTGTGACAGACTCTGACAGTGCCTTCCGAGTCTGATGTGTAGTGTGTATGGGAAGCAACACAATGATCAACAATTCCATGGTAATCTGAAATTGAAACTAATTTAAGATTTTTATCAAAACTAGCCAGGTCTTCTATTAGAAATAGTATTAATTTTATAGCTCCTTGTTCCTTTGTTTACCTAATAGCTCTCATGTAATCCTGTGTTTTCAGGATGGCTTCATTTTATATAAATATATATATATAACTGCTCAACCAACAGTTTCTGAGAAGACATTTTTAACAGTAATTTTTTTCTTCACCTTTCTCAGTATTCCTGGTATTACTCATGTCTCAGTATAAAAAACAAGAATCTGCCTTAAATATACCTGTCATTCAGATGACGTATTCTTCTCCCTCAAAGGTGTGGGGTTTTTTTTCTTTTCTATAATCTTGGGTTTTATGCTGTTTGTATTCTTAAGACAGCCTCTTCCAGTACCTGCAGAGCTTTGTTGTGAGAGTCAGAGACATAGATTTGTTGATGGTTGCTCCCGTAATTCTCTGGAACATCAGGTGCCCGAGATCTTTTTTGTTCTCCTTTCCTTCATCCATCCATTCTTGCCTTTGCCAGATCATACAGAAAGTTTCCTGACACAGACCTTGGTGAAGAGAGACATTTCCCCTGATTTTCCCATCTTCTGCTAATGCTTAATGGAGGGTAAACTTGTAGTGCAGGTTACAGGAACCTCTCAACAAAATCATATTTTTATTTACAGTGAGGCTAATACTCCAAGACAAACTCAAGCAAAATTTTTCCCACAAATACGTGTGTTCAACACATTAAGATCGATTTGAAAATGTTAGTTTTCCAGCAAAAATGGCCCAATGATTAAGATTTGGACCTCACTATGCTAGGCATTGTACTTGTGTCACTGATTTAAGGAGCAAGGTGAATTTTTCATCCTAGATAATCCTGGAGAGGATGAAAGAAGATCTTTTGAAGGCTCCTTTTGCAAGCCTTGAAGAAAAAAAAAATACTAACAAACAGGAGAGGCTTGATTTATTTGTCCATTCCTCCAGAAAGAGCTGGGCTGCAACTTACAATTTTCCATCACTGACATATATTTCAATTACCAAAAGTTAGTTACATAATGAGAAGCAATGAAGATGGGACAAGAAAAAGTAATGATCTTCTTTTCCAAAGAAACATAAATATCACCATTATTGGTTTTGCATTTAGCATTTAGTTTCCTTGAATTCCTAGCAATACATCATTTAGTCTTATAAAGATATCACTTAACTATAAATCACTGTTTTTACAACAGACATCTAAGCAAGCTGGTTTTGTTGCCTCAATATTTTGAATTAACTGAATAAAAGTTAAAAGCATTTCCCCTAGAGACTTAAAATAGAATTGAGTTTGGCTTTTGTAAACAAAATCAGATATTGTCATTAAAAAAATGTACTTCCAGCTGCTTTATAGAAATTACCACACACATGAATCTCAGAGGATTTCTCTTAAAATGTGAACTTGTGGCCTTCCTAGCAGAGAAAGAATTAGACAAAGGGAAACAGGCCAGTGGTGCTTGCCTTTTCCCAGGCATTGAATAGAAAGCCTTAGGCAAGAGAGCAAAGAAAAAAGAGACGAGTGACTAGCAAAATAGAGGTGTATGTTGCCTTATTATCTGTTCCACAGTTTGTCACCATTTTCTTGGTAAATGGACCTATAATAGGTTATGCATATTTTTAATTGCAACTTACAACTTCAAAAATAGAAATCACAGAATTCAGTGTACACAGGGCCATAATCCTCATGTCCATAAGTCTTTAAATGCAAGAATAAACAATATGCTCATTGCACATTCAAAGCAGTGTACAAACATGAGCTAATTAATCCTTACCACTCTTGAGAGGTAACTGGAGCAGGTATGACATTTTATTCTTGGTCTAAAGAGGAAAAAGCTGAGACAGAAAAGGAAGCAACTCGGCATGGAAGCAATCTAAAAGCTGACAGATCATATCTTGGACAAGCAGATCCCTTTCTCTTTGTCCTTTTGCTAAAATGTGCCTATTCCCCCAGCCTGGTAGGCCTGTTTGTGTGGGATAGTACAACGCAAGCACAGGGAATTTGCACTCCAGGGGTTTGAACCAGGGTTGTTTTCCACAGCCAGAATTGAGACACCTGTTAACACACTCCCTAATGTCCATCGGAGCCTAAGGCAGTTCTGAGCCAGTGACTTCAAAAGGATCACAATCACATCATAGGTTGCAAAGTACTGCACTATCTTAGGATATCCACAAGGTTAAATATAATAGCATGCCATTTTCACCATCTATGTATGGTTTTTTTCCTTACGTGAGAACACATGAGTAATAACTCCTGCTGATAACAAGTATACTGCAGCTGGAGAAAGACATTTGTCAGAAAGACAGGCAGAGGATAAAATCCCTAAGAACAGTAGGTATCCCCATTAAAGAAGAATTTTTCCTATGCTGGGTAGAGCCCTGGAAGATCTCCTCTACTTCCTTTATTTGTTGTGAAAATATATTACAACATAGAAGTCCTTTGTGCAAAATCGCACTGTATATATTGTATTCTTGAATTATAATTTTGTAATCTTGTCAGGATTGTAATCAAGTTTCAATCTGTAATCAAGTTTCTTCAAGAGACATTCTTCTCTTCAACATGCCCACTATTCTGAGTGAAAACTTAAATTAAGTTTTAATCACACATGCGTAAAGTGGAGTTAATTTGTCATTCAGACTGGGAAATTAATTATAATATTTACTTGGTATTTTGAAAACACCTGAAGTAGGGTAGTCTCAACCAGTTGTTATTCATATGGAAGAAACTTCTCCAAGGTATTGATATTTTTAGATTTCCCAATAATTTTGAAAAACTTCTAGGTTTTGTACCTGGAAATATGCTCTCTCATGAAAAGTTGAGCCTGAAATCCTCCTCGTGGGTTCAGACTTTGGCATCAGACCATTGTCCTTTGACTCCAGGAAAAGTTTAGCTGGGAAAGTTGGCAAGACAGCGTCCTTATTTTTCTATTTCCTAAGGCCTTTTCTTTCTGTAGAAAGTGCTGAATTATTCACACTATGATAATAAAGTTCATTTGAGTCATCTGAGCAGCCTCCTGAATTTATTAATAAATTATTTAATAAAGTAGTGAATTTGGTCAAGTTGTCCCTACACTACTCTGGCTAGCAATATGGTGATAATCATATAAACAGCAAAGATGAATCACAAGACAGAGAATGCAGGCAGTATTGTGCTGGGAAATGAGACTGCTAGTATTCCAGCCTGAAAAAGCCTGGAGAAATTCAGCTGGCAAAACCTGGGGAAAGCCTGAGGTGGTAAAAGCATACTCACTTGTACTTTTTCTACTTTGATATGGAAAAAAGTGGTTCTGTGCACAGAGTCCAGATACGGCCAAGATAGGACATTCTGACAGCACCTTCATTGATATTGTCTGACACAAAGCTCCCACAACATCTACAGATATCCATGCTAGAGTTCACATCTCAGAGGGCACTGATCTGCAACAGAAATTGATGCAGTCTATTTTAAACTGGCATTCTACAAATACATCCATTTGCCCCCCTGTGAAGTAGGCAGTTTTCCCATTTATTGCAACAAGGAGAAAATAACATCAATCTTCTGTTTGTTCAGCCCTCTCTCATGTATAATTCCACCCAATTCACCTTTTCAATTAAGAATCACAACTATTTCTTTCTACAGATGATCCAAATTTCCCATCATTCAATACATATGGTTCTTGATCACTTCCCAGTTGAAGCTGTATTTTTTCCCTTTAACAATCGGATTAGATCATATGGCCAAGGAGTTTCTCAGGCATAACTAAGGACATAGCTGTATGAAAGATTGAATCTTTTGGAGGGTCATACTACTATTGAAGGAAAACAATGGAGCTTCTTGATTTAAAAATTAAGTTCTAGCTATGTAAAGGATTGTTTTTTTCAAATCAGGAACACTTTGCATAATCTATCTACTACTTAATCCATAATAGATTGAATTGGGTAACCTCCCAACAGATTCTCCCAAAATTCGGGGTGAGTAGTGAGAGTGGGCACAGAAAACAGAGACATCTATATTTTTCTTGATGTTTGCCAGTCTACGGGAGGTGAAAGAGTGAGACAAAAATCTCAGAAGAAATTGTTGCATTCTCTGGGAAGGAATTTCACAGCCTTGTATTTCTGTTCCTTGCTTTAGTGAGTTGACCCTTGCTGCTGCCAATTTCATCATGCCTGCAGAACTTAGCTGTGGAGGGATATTAGGATCTCCTGACAAGAAACAAATTTTTAGAAATCTTGGTCAAATGCCAGAAGATCTTGGAGTAAATGCAATGTTCCTGGGGAAGCAGTATAAGAAGTCTTGGATAGACAGCACTAAATTTGCCTTTGAGTAAGAAAGGCTTCAGTCATTCTTCTAAGGCTTTCTTCTTTATCAAATAGAAATGCAAGAAAATATTATCTGTGTGAAGAAAAATTCTTAGGAAAAGAGAGCCTCTGTCTTTGGTAACTGTTGAGAAGACACCACTGACGTGTTAGTCATGCATTGATGGCACAGGATCCTAAAATTTTTCCTTTCTGAATCATATCAGTTGTACTTGGGCTTAATAGTAGATATCAGGTGTTCAAGCAGGCAGAAAAAAAATGGAATTTCTACTAAGATTGTCCATCAAAAATTTCTGAGCAAGACTAGGACATGCTTTGGCAAATCATTTTCTTCGCTCATGTATAACATTGGCAGGAAGAAGAACAAGTTATTCTTAATTTGCTTCTAATACTCAGGCACATGAAGGGACCTGACATACACAGGATGAGATACATTTTTTGGTGATATTTGTGGTATGTTATCCCAATTGTTGATTCTGTATTAAGTGTGGCAAGATTTGAAGACGACCTTCTTCCCACTTTTTGTTTGTATATTTATTTAGCTATATCCAAGGAAAGTAGTGCCTTTTAAAATTCTTGTGTTACTGCAAAGTGCTTTGAAGCACTGATGCAAAAGACATTAATAAATTAATTCTGTTATTATTTCAACATTCTATACTGCATATCCTGCTGACTAAATATTAAGATTTAGGCAACACGCTACATTCACAACTACTTGCGATAATTTAGATTCTTTTTACCGCACAGTTTCTGCAATATAATAATTGTCAAATTATATTCATAATGTTAGACTCAATATTATATTTAATGCATCATCAAGAAAAAGAGTTGTATCAGCTCTTTATCAGCTGTTTATTTTAATACTGGAGTATTGCCAGCATTCACTGCTACCAGTATATCACTGTATACGGCCTTGGGTTCAGACTTGTACAATGTATCACTATGCAGCTATTTACAGCGAGGCGTAAAGAATCTCTCTGAAACTGCAAGAGGAAAATGCTGGAAGTGGGATGAACATAGTCATAACAATTAGAAGACTGCAAGCAGAGCAAAACCACAGTCCTCAATACAGCAGTGCTCACTATCACTTAAGTGAGAAAAATAACTCAAGAGACAGAAATTAGTTTATAGGGAATCACCATCACCTTCTTCAATGCCTCAGTTCACAGATTCCCAAGAAATAATTTATGACATTTTCAAAATATTGAATAGTATCTCTCCAACAGCTTGCTTGCATTACATGATCAAAGTCCTAAAGAATGGCTGCAGCCCTTGGGTTGCAGGTCTTTGAGACTTTGGATTTTGTTCAGCACATCTCTTAACATTAACCTACACTTGGAAGTACCACACCCAGTCATTTGTTCTCCAGCTGGAGACCACCTTTGTAGTCTCTAGAACTATTCCTTTTATGGGTTACTGCACTATTTGTAATACTTCAGATTAAAAATATACTACATCCTCAGGTCTCTTCATTACAATGCATTTTCACACAAGCCGTGTTACTATTAGGAGCACAGTGTGAAAAGTAGCATTTTTCTGTGGGATTCACAGAATGAAATATGTTTATGATATATATTTATTTGCTCAAAGCAACATGTGAAGGGTTTTGAACATTACTTAAAATCTCTAAAAGCAAAAGGCACAAAGCTTTCTTATTTGAATTTTTCTTTGTGAAACCATATCCATTATCCTTCACTTGTACATCTGAATGGGATGAAAGATGAGAGAGTGTGTTCAAAGTCTTCTCCCTTCCCTCCAGCACAGCCTATGTCCCATCTGTTCCCCAAACTGATGTGCTTAAGCTTTATCATGGTAGACAGTTGCCTCCTCGCTGTCACACCACCCTTCTGGCACTCAGAGAATGAGGTGAAAAAAACTAGGTACCAATGCTGTATGGAAGGAAGCTGTATTAGGTTTTATCCACTCACTATGAAATGAGAGAACAGCAACATGCCATCAGCAGCAGCATGAACAGAAATGCATCTTAAGAAACAGGTTTTTTCTCAGGAAGCACCTAGAAATTTTCCTAAACTGAGCCATACCCATGCCAAGTACGGAAACTGGTGAAATAAAGAACTCCAAATCAGCTTACTAAAATAAACAAACAAAAAAAAACATCACTAAGCTTTTTTTCTCACTAATCTCAAAGGGTTTTTTCTTTGTCTTCTTTTTCTGTTATTATTTAAACTGAAAATGAGAGCCCACTTTGATCTCAGATGTATCGGAAAATTGTGCAGGAGATGTTTACAGGAAACTCAAAGATATTAAAACTATTTAAACCAAATAAAATGCAAGACAGACAACAGATCTCAAACAAAATAAAGGCGTAGCAGTGAGTGACCTTCCCAAGATCATATAGCACATCAGCTGCAGAGCTGGGGCTAGAACTCTGGTCCCCTGACGCATAGCCTAATCATACATTTCTCAACAGCAAAATTTGCAAATAAGCTACCACATGCATAAAAATTCTATTTATGTATGGTATTTCCTTAGTGAGCAGGGGCAAATAAAAGATCAATTATTTAAGAGGTTGCTTAATAAGAAGAGTATGTTTCAGTAATTACTGAGGCTAACTAGTGGATTGAATGTCTTACAAACTATACAATGTTTTTTCATTGTACTATAGAAGGTGTTTTTGATTAGCTCTCTTGTGGTTTGTGTGCTGTGCCTCTCCTATAATGAGTAGGGTGAATGCACATGGTACTGACTGACACATGTAGTTCTTTAAAGTTGACTTAATTTTATTTCTATCAGAAGATGTTTCATGTTTATGTGAATCTTAGTGGATGTAGTTTTAGATGAAAATTTGCCATTTAAGTGGTGAATTTAAGCAAATGATATTTAGATTTCTGTGAGAATAAAAACATAAGATATACAAGTGATACTCATTTTTGACCCATTTAATTTTAGTGTTTATTAGCATTATGTGTTCATCCAGCTATGATATATTTTGAAGAAACTTGTGAAAAGCAGAGTGTCTGAAGTCATCCAGACTTTCTGAGCACGCCTTATAAACAAAAAGGTAGTGGAAAATCCTTTTGTTTGGACTACAATAAAATTTTGTATGTAGATAGTAGCAGAGTTTCCAAAAGACCTCAGTAAAATGAAAGTCATCAGACATCAAGTCTCTTATTCCAGATAGAACTGACTCACAGGTGAGAAGTTTACAACCACTTGAAGGTTAAAGCCCACTACACGCTGTTAAGATTAGGTCAACTTTTGTTCTCTTTCAAGTGGTCTGAAAAGAAGTCTTGATGGGCTTATATCCAGTGTATTAAAATACATCACTTTTTGCTGAGTTTCAATCTCCCATATGACAAGACATCATACCACATAAGAAATGTCAACAAGAGAAATGACAGAAGGTCAGTGTAGGAGACCTGCAATAAATGGATGCTTTTCACATAACCTGAGTCTATCCCCTTTTTCTTTAATATAGAAGCCAGCAAAGCACAGGACATTTCCTAGGGATTAATGGTCAGAAGGAAGAGTTGACAGGATGAGATGTAGCCAAAGGCCATTAGGTTACACTGGTCACTAATTCTCCAGAAATGGCCCTTTGTAAAGGTAATACACATAAACATTAATGACTGGAAAAGAACATAGCTTACGCATTTACAGGGTATGGGCAGTAGCATCTCTTTTTTTTTTTTCATTCAGTTTCCCAAATTCCCCCCAAAAGCTGAGGCTTTCTTTTTACTTTCGTATTTCCTGCTCCCTTCCTCATTTTGCACTGCAAAATTTACGCATAACCTGAAAAGGCCAAAGAGCCCCACAGTTCCAGGAATTCAGGTATCTTAGTGTTTTTCTTCTTACTGTTTTTAATACTTCTGACAACCTCTGCCAAAGGAACCTTCAGAAAATGTTAAATATTCCGTGGGCAGCAAAACACTGATTTTTCACATGCTGTTAGTGTCTTACAGCACTAACAAACTGGTCACTTCTTTATTTCCCTGTTCTCACAAAAAGTTTGTACTGGCAGTAGCATGTATTCCACTAACATTCCACTGCACGTGCACTGAGGTGCTTAAGGATAGTTTGATCTTTGTAACTTCTTTTTATATTCCAGAAATTAATAGTCTACCACTGGAAATGGAAAAGAGAAGGGTAAGAGGAAGAGGAAAGAGAAGGGAAAAGGAAGGAAAATGTTCTCTTATGTCAGATAACTAACAGGCTTAGCTATCTAAGTAAAATGCTACTGGAGATACACTCTGCTTCTTTGCCACCCTGCAGCTATTTACTGATGTCCTGACCTGTTCTTGTTATCTTTTTTCTCAATACAAGCAAAGTAGCCTATTTTTCTGTGGTTCTACTCAGGATAGCTCCTGATGGGATTTAGTTATGCAAATATTACAAGAAAGTAAAAAAGCAGGTTTTTTCTTAGATCAGTTGATCCTATTATACATGCAACAAAATTCTGTTTTGCCTAACTAGACATTTACTATTAAATTATCTATGTCTGGTCTGGCTACTTAAAGTTATCTGTGCTGCCAATGAAGAGAAAAGGAGCATTTTTAAGCTGTGATTTATTTTGTCTTAGGTCAACAACTGCTTCCTGTTTTCAGTCTTGCCCTTTGAAATGTCTATTTCTTTCCAGTGATTACAAGCAATTTAGAGTGACCATTCCAGAATGTTAGTTATTTGTTCTGTAGATGCCTACATTCAGCCAAATGCATACATCTCCTTAGGTAAAGGCTTACATTCTGCCCAGCACTTGAGTAGATCAAGTATTTCTGAAGAAATGCATGAGCTCAAAATCCCAATGGTTTTAAATTATCTTTGTTGGGCTGGGTCTTACAAGCTTTCAGAAAAGACATAACTCTGGAACATCTGGATTTTATCAAGTAGTTTTTCTGTTCACTAGTATCAAATACCCTTGACTCCACACATTATAGCAGTCAGAATTATGTTGTATTTCATACTCAGTTTCTCCAGGGACATTCTAGTGTCTTCCTTCTCCTAGACTGGCCCCTCTTTCTGCCTATGCTGGCTATGCTGGCTACCTTCCAAGAAAAGCAGAGAAAATTGACTCAGTCATGTGTTCGCCCAGTCCTGGAATTCAAGAACATATTCCTTAAGCATCTTAATTAGTTCCTTCCTCTGAAACCTGTCTCTTTTCAAAGAACAGAAGATAAAGGAAGTCTAAAATTTTACCTTGGATGCTTAAGTTTATGCTGAAAGTGAATGATGTGAGAAAATGCTGCAGTTTGCTAAATTCTGTTTCTGTTTTCTTGAAAAGTATTTCTTCAGTATATGTTTACAGCTTCCCCAGTGCACCAGTGAAGATACTTAGAAGCCAAGAATTTGGGGGAATGAGAATAGTTTGGGTCTACTGAGAAGCCTCAGATAAGGAGAATGCATCTATGGAGGACTGAAGGGTACTGTAAAACCCAAGTTGATCCTAAACCCTCCACAGAGCCTTGGAATCTGGCCCTGGTCCTGCCAAGAGGGTGGGTAGGTACTGATTTCTGTTCCAAGGTTTCCATCCTGTGACTCACACCATCTGAGGCCTCAGACCCTGGGTCACTTGAGACCAGCCTAAGTCCTGGACAGTAGCCTAGCCTCTGTCTGCCTGATGTCAGCCATTCCTGGTTGCGTCCCTCTCCCTCCCACAGGGATAAAATTCTTATTATTTGTCATGTTCTATATCAGACAGTTGCCAAAAACTCCCATTGACTAATCACACAGGCCCAGATTGTTTCACTTCCTCTGTATCTGAAGTCAGTTAGCAATTGTCACCAGAGTTTCCATCACCCTTTGTTCTCTTGCCTCAAATATGGCACAAAAGTAAAAAGTCAAAAACAATTGCATAATAAGTTTCACCTAGTGCTTCTTTGTTGTTTTTTTTTTCCAACTCATCCTGAATTAATCTGGTCAATCAGATGTAGTTAAGGTCCTGCTTATCAGAGAGGTGCTTTTAGCTAGGTGCTACCCCATGGTAGCTTGTGGTCCTGAATGTCATCTGGTTATAAACAGTCTCTTGACAGTAATGAATTAAAGTTCCATCCCCCCCTTGTCTCTCCTTCAACCACCTGCTAGGCCAGCTTTGTGGATTCCATTCTCAGAGATAACATAAACATTTCTTGGTTGTAAGCATCTCAACCTTTCTTATGAAGCACACTAAATCTGCCTGCATTTCTTTCACAGAGGAATCTAGGATGTAATGTCACACCCCTCCCCCATTCCTGGACATCAGGAAGAAATAATCCACGTGAAAATCATAATTCTGCAGTCTCCAGTACTCAAGGGGATACAGTAAACATGACTTATTACATTACTTACTGGCAAAATAAGATATACGTCTATATAGATGTTGATAGAGAGGTAATGGGTTTTTATATAAAAAATTGTTCTCCAGTCATTTTCAGATAAGACATTCTTCTCTCTTACAAGATTTCCTTCAAGTTGAATAGATCTTTGAACTTATTTATTTTTCCTTATAAAGGTTTTTGACACTTACAAATAGTTTGTATGCTGCTAAGTAGTGTACATTTACTGGAGGCTAGGTTAAAACTTCTGTAAATTTTTAGTATTATTAGGCACAAATCCTCATTCTGAAAGGCCAGTACATCTGACCTTTCAAGAAGTTCAAATCTGATCTACCTTGAAACCACGTTATTTTGAGCTGTCTTTGTTGGTATGGGCAGATATTGCAAATGGTCAAGTCATAAGAAATTCTCCACATAGCTAAAATGTGGTGACATACTGTGTAGAAGATTGCAGTCAGCTGCAGTACAGCATAAAACAGACTGTGATCATGCCCATGCAAAAGTGAAGTAACCTGTTTCCTAAGCTCTGTTAACCTCATCATTAAGCTTACTTGCCAGGACTAGATTCACACCAGCATGCAATGACAAAAGAGCTAAATATTCCATTTGTAGCAGGCTATAAAGATTCACAGAAAGCAACAGCCTTAACGAATGCAAGCTCTGCTATTCTGATCAAAATTACTCTGAAGGATTTCTCAGGATTACATGGGTTCATGAATCTGAGACTGATTAGTCTTCTCAACCCTGAACAGATATAGGCAAATATCAGAGGCTAGACACAGGCTTCGGGTAGACTGTCTTTGACCATGGACAGAACAAGACTAGCAAGGGCCAGAAGCAGCCTGCAGAGCCTGTGTGTGGTCTTATTCCTTCTGCCCTTGCTGGAGAAGGTCAGAGCACCATCAAATGAATGGTTCTCTGTATTCCTTCCTAAATCCTCAATCCAATCCTGTGCAAACAGTCATTTAGGTAAATCTTATTGCATCAAGTTTTTCATAGTTCAAGAATGATTTCTTTTAAATGTGGTGAACAGCTGTATTTAAAAAAAAAATCTGAGGCAAAGCTTTCAGAAAATCTCTTAGATAGCACAGAAATAGAGAGTTACGCAGAATACTGGATTTTAGGCTTATCTGCCACTGCCTAGGATGTCTGACTTGGACTAATCTGCTTTCCAGTGTTTTCTTATTTTCCTTGACATTAGCCTTATTTATGCACAAGCCCTAGTCTGTAGAAGCTTTCTTTGCTTACTGGATCCTGCTTCATTTTACTTTTCCTTTGCTCACTGGTGCTAGCAGTTACCTAATGACAGTTTTAGAGCAATCAATCATCAGTCTTTGCAAAGAAATACCTTACCAAACACTTGAACCCTGTAATTGTATACTGACCTTGGCTTTACTAGATGTTAGAGTGATAGATTCTTTGCAGCAATGCCATATTTTGTTGTTCTGTAAATGCAGTTCACCTGCCTAAGGTGAACATTACTGCAGAGGAAAAATAAACTGTGGCCAGATAAAACCTAGCAGTACATGGAGGAGTCTGGGATGGTGTAGGGAGCATTGGGAAGCAAGACACAATACCACCTAAACCAAAGAAAGTTTAAGGAAAGAAGTGTCTAAGGCAACTGGGTAGGAGACTTGACAGTCCTGCTGACACTGAAAGAATATGAAAAGTTTTAAAATATCTCATTTTCCTCACTTCAGATTTTTGGAATATGTTTTTAAGAAGATTATTAAAGGATTTTCAGTGAGATAATTTTTCACTCCAAAGTCCCTCTTGCACCCTGAACTTATGAATAAGTACTGTCTTCTCTGTAATTAAATAAACCAATAGAGCTGTTCATAGAGTGTTACGTGGTGCAAGTATAATTCCTACTGGGCAAATGACATTAAAAGTATAGAGATTTTCTACCACAAATTTATTAATACCTTCAATTATTATGTAGTCCGATAAGAATTATGCACTGTTCCTATGTTTTCCAAGACAAGTATTTTGAGACTTAAGACAAGTTGGCTGAAGCACATGGAAGCTCATTAGCTGTTTGAAGTGAAATAAGTCTCCTTTGTTAGGAAATAAGATAGGACAATAGTTTTGAGTTACCACCAGAAGCTGTTCTAGGCTTTGAATGAGAGTGATGTTTCTGAGAGGAATATCACAAGATACCATGTGCACATGTGCACACCTGTGTGTGTGTGACACCAACACGCTCAGAAGGAAGTAGCTGACACTGGGCAGAGATGCAAAGGAAAGTGACAGCATCCTATGATGATACACATGCCTGTCATGGTGAGGTTTTACTCATGCTATGCCCTGCTTAGACACAGAAATACAAACTCTTACAACATATGTGTCAAAACAGGTATCACACATGAGAATAAGCAAATATTTGGAGGAATAGGAGAGAACCATGAGGGTAACATTGGTCTCTCTGGTTAACAGTATCATTGGTGCAACTAGAATTGAATTGTTGTCAAGCTTCACAACACAAAAAGAAAGAGGGGATGAAATTCTTTCCAGACTCAGAGGAGGCATGACAGAGAGCATGGAGAAGCTTTAAAAGTGTTAGAAGGCAGCAATGGTGTTTGATCAGTGGCAAACATAATACAGCAGCAGCTTTTTGAGAAGAACAGTGAGATGGAGCAAAACTGTGAAGAATTTAAATGCCAAGTACTGAACAGAGGCAAGTAATCTCCTCCCTAATCTGCTGCCCAGACTCTCACCGTTCACTGTGCAGCAGTCCTCCATCACAACAGTGTGCTCCTGGCACATGTCAATACCCACAGAGATACAGTGACATTATGGGATACATTTCAACCATCCTCCAGCTGTCACTCTGGATGCCATCTCCCATAGGGTCAGTGTCGTATCTGACAGCCCTGTAAGACTGTTTCACAGAGCCTAGGAGATCTCAGGTAGCCCCAGTCACCAACAGTTTGGGAGGAAAGCAAACGTTAGCCCTGGTGGCTGACAGGAGAAGAGAAACACCATACAGTGACTCCAAGAACCATGTCCAGTAGGCTGTGAAGTGAAAAAGGAGAGAAATGATCTCTGATAGGATGTGGAAGAAACATGTTAAATCTTAATCAGTTATTAAAAGCGTGTTCAAGCTAAGAATCTTGAATTATCAATACACGGCAAAAAAATGGGAGAAGTTGAGAGAAAATAAAACAAGCAGATGAAATGTGGTCAAATTTAAATTACCAGAATAAACTTAAATCACCAGAATACTGGTTTTGTAAGAAAGCATATCTGTTAATAAAGAAGAAAGTATTTCTCCAGAGGAAACTTCAACACCTGGCACTGAAGTTGTAACTGGTGTCATGAACATGGAAAGTCGGCAAATGCAGATGAGAAGATAGAGAAACGGCAAAATGAAGACATTAGTAACTCGGAGTATGTCACCAAAAGTGTGTTTCCTTTCGGTGATTTTGTGTAGCTGTAGACTTATTAGTGAGCAGAGAAGCAACAAATGCACAATGTATGATCTCTGCAGCCCAGGTGTCCCCCACGCATTTTCTAAGGCTCTGTTTTTAAAGGGTGTGTGGAGGGGAAACGATGGTGGTCTTCATCTGAAGTGCTTCTTACTTGAGGTTAATGACGTGAACTACAACTTGTAGTACAAACCTATATTACTCTGTCAAAGCCCCTTTTCAGACACCCTCCATTCTAATTGTCAGTGGAGATTTTATTTAATAAGCTGCAGCACAAAGTGAGATGATACATCTCATTTCCCACTGTTGCCTGCTAACACAAAACCACAAAAACCATACACACTAAGTTATATCAGATAATTAACATGCACTATTAGAAGGCAATCAAAATCAATAAGCACGATGCATGTAGCACAAATGATCAAATGCAAACACCTGAATTAAATTTTCACATTAATGTAGTTCAAAATTATTAAATTCAATTAGTAATTCAGCATGATCTGCTGTCATAATACCCCTCTATAACCTGGCAGATATTTAAGCACAATTTGATTCACATCTGGGAATCTCATTGATGTGAAATATCATACAGGCTGGATGCCAGATGTAAAATTATCCTTATTAGGTGTTTTTCTTTAACAATTGTGTTTTACCACAGTGATTAGACCAGATGGAGCATAAATCTTTTCTTCTTTTTTTTTTAACCTACATCCTTTCAAAATCCAGTTACCATAACAACTTGATCTCACTGTTTTTGTTAAATCATCTTCTTTTTATATCACACCTAGAACTTTTGTCTTCTTCACAAATGAATACAACTAATTTTTTAGCTAATTATTTGCTGACAAAAATCTGTCAACAACTTCTCTCTCATTTTCTTTTTTTTTTTTTTCCTTTTTGGTGGGGGAAGGGAGAAATGGAGTAATGTCTTTTGTTTGGCATGTTTAGTATCAGCAATAAGTAGACAGAGTGGTAATATAAACCTTCTACAAAACAATAAAACAGAAGGACTCCCAACAGAAAGCTTGAGCATCTCAAACCATTCTTACAGAGACTTCTAGTGATATTTTTTAAAGGACATTTTTTTCCATGAAAATTAAATACCCTTGGTAATTTCACTACGCCGGAGCTTTGTGTATATTTTCCTCTTTGTTTGAATGGGCCCATGCAAATCCTCTTTTATGAGAACAACATAAACCCATACTGCAGTAAAATACCTTCTCTTCTGTCTCCTTTTTCTCTTGTTTAATATCTGTTTGACTTTACCAGAGAGAAAAGAGAGACAGTGGGAGGTGTGATAAGTTAATATCTAGGAATAAAAAGGTGCTACCTAGCAACATTTCTCTGGAAACTAAACCTCATTTGTCAAGCAACTCTAAAACAGGGGTTACATTGCCCAGGGGATTGATAATGGCATATAGAGTTTTTCATGGCAAGTCAGTAAAATATAAATGCAGCCCAGGTCAGTAGCGACTGAACACTGTTACCATCTGACAGCTGTTTAGTGGCCTGTATGAAATGGCTTCTTAGTCTTCATCTGATTCCTAGTGGGAAGGTGGCTGCATCCCAATTAGCATTAATTGCCTCCTTTATCATTAGCTGCAACAAGGCGACTGTGCAGAGTCAGAGAGCATAGGGCTGGAGGGAGCATGCCACGATCTAGTAGGCCAGCTGAGTCTCTAGTTAAACTACAGCATTCCCAACAGACTATTGTGTAGCTGGAAGGGAAGGAACCTCAACAGCATTCCTTTGACATGCCTGTTTCAGTGGTTCATCTCTCCTGTCCTCACTGCAAACTTTTTCCCCTCTTGTACCTTACCAAAACAATCTTGTTTGAAAACTTCGGCGATTTCCTGTTGTCCTTCTGCAGGGAATCAGTCAAAGGATGTTACAAGATTTCTCAGCCTTTCACAATATTTTGTGCTTTCCTGTAGACTCTTTTCAATTTGCCTACATACCTCATAAAGTACAATGACCAAAACTAGACACGATGCTCCAAGGCCCTACCAATGTTAACTACAGGATACTTGTTCTTACCCTTGCCTTGCATTAATGCTCCTCTAACACAGCTCAGGATATATTTTTCTGCTACAGGATCTCATGTTGACTCATGCTTTCTAGTCTGTATAATAGTGACCCTTGAACACACATATTTCAAGTGTCTCTCAAACCCTAGGAGGTCTTGAACAATACGAAAAAGCTGTATCTTAATGACATTCAATCGCAATGGTATCCAAGGAAATATTCACCTTACCCTAAAACAGGCATCTGTAGTTAATCTCATAGCACTCTACGCATTGACTATTTTGAGAAGTAGGGCCTTCTTCATTCAGACATATAGATGCAGCTATCTAGCGCTTTTGGGGATGCCATAGTCCCCAGCTGTTCTAGACACAGAGTTGCTAGAGGAATCCACTTGTATATATGTATATATACATATATATTCTCACTAGTCAACACCCATCCTGTCTAGCTGGAAAGAAGAGCAGATGAGGACATTGGTTCTGCATGTGTTTCTGTAAGTTCTCTGAGTGTCCATCTGTGATCTGTTTGGCTGGCAATGTATATACAGATATATATGTGGTATGTATGTGTGCACTCTGGGTCCATGTTCATACTGGGAATACACTGATTGTCTCACTACTGGTTGGACTCAGGGACATGGAGCAGTGACAGCATCACCTCTCTCAAACTGTCAAATCCTGCATGATACATTTTTCCCTAACAAACTAGTCCCTGTAATACAGTAGTTTTAAGGCACTGGAAAGAATTCCAGTGTAACAAGCTGACATAACCTCTGCGTGCACTCTTACACACTCTGTCTTATCACCTCATTATATGGCCTGTATGAGATCTTCAGATTAGCTCCAGGTTCATCTTGTGATCTCCACCAGTCAGATGTGCTAGACTGCTCAAGTCACTAATCGTCTAATGTGAGGAGGGGCTCACAGGGTGACTGACACCAAAAGCCTTTTAAAACCTGACTTTGTAACAGTAAATCTTGCCTGAAGATGAATGATAAATAGGTCTAAATATGAGATAAAATTGCTATTTGATAGTGTTATTCTTATAACCTTAAGGCCTTATTACAGCATTGTGTTTCAGGGAAAGTCAAAAGGAGCTGATGGAAAATCCAGGCTGTCATTTCTGTTTGGAAATGTTTGGGAAAACACCATGCAATTCAGTACTAAAGCTTTTAGAGCTTTCATCCCATTAGTGGTATCTTACAATCATAGAATCATCTTCTTCCTGACTAGCCTGTTCCTTCTTCCAAAGGTGGCAAATTGAGTCCCAGTGAAAACTCCGTGTTCAGCCAGACCTGTCTTCTTCCCCACTGGCTCATCTTACAGCACATTGGGATGGCCTGTTCTTGCGCCTTCAAGATTTCCTCCTTGAAAAAGGTCCAGCCTTCCTGGTTCCCTTTGCCATTCTGGACTGTCTCACAAGGAACTCTCTCAACCAGTGTCCTGAACAGGTCAAAGTCTGCCCTCCAGAAATCCAAGGTAGCAATTTCACCGACTCCTTTCCTTACTTCTCCAAAAATCAAAACCTCTATCATTTTGTTGTCGCTATGCCTAAGAGAGCCTCTAATCACCACATCTACCACCAGTCCTTCTCTGTTTGTAAACAACAGGTCTAGCAGGGCACCTCCCCTGGAAGGCTCATTACCAGCTGTGTCAGGAATTTCTCCTCCACACACTCTATGAACTTCCTAGAATGTTTCCTCTCTCCTGTGTTGTATTTCCAGCAGATCTCTGGTAAGTTGAGGTCCCCCATGAGAACTAGTGACCCTGAGACTTCTGACAGCCACTTATAGAATGCTTCATTTGCCTCTTTGTTCTGGCTGAGTGGTCTATAACAGACTTCCACCATGGTATCTGCCTTGGTGGCCTTCCCTGTGATCCTTATTCATAAGCGCTCAACCCTATAATCACCACCGTTGAGTTCTATACGATCAAAACACTCATTAACATACAGAACCTCCCCATCACCTCTCCTTCCTTGCCTAATCGCTTCTGAAGAGCCATCCATTGTGGCACTCCAATCATAAAAAGTCATCCTACTTTGTTTCCATGAGGGTGACTATGTCATCGCTTTCCTGCTGTGGAACGGCTTCTAGCTCCTCCTGTTTGTTGCCCATGCTGCATGCATTGGTGTAGATGCGCTTCAGTTGGGCTACTAATCTCACTTTCAACACTGACATGTCACCTCCAGGCTCATCTCTAATGAGCCTTGTTTTATCCTCTTCCTCCTTCAAACTTAGTTTAAGGCCCTCTCAATCAGCCCTGCCAGCTCACTGGCTAGAATAGAATCCTTTTCTCCTTTTAAGACAGATGAACCCCATCTGTCATCAGCAGGCTCTGAGCCATGTGTTGATCAGGTGGGTTTTCTTGTTCCCTTCTGTATTCGTCTCTGCTACTGAGAGGATTGAGAAAAACAATATATGATATTGTTGAGGAAAACAATATATGATATGTGCTTCTAGGCAATTAAAGTGGCCATTTGCTGCTGTAGTCCTATCAAAGCTGTCACTACATCTTACTTCTCTCCAGCTGTTATGAGAGCTGCTGTAACTTCCCCTGCCATGTTGCACAATCTGCAAGAAGGACACTCAGGCAATGTATCTATCCACAGAGAATGCAATGAGCAAAGACAAGTGCTGTAACTCACAGTCTCTACGCTCTTATCTGGAAATAAAAAATAGTAGCTGATCTTCTTCATGGAAATCAAGATGATTGAGTAGTTCCATATTTAAATTGTGTGGGTTTAGATATCGATCTATTTCTTCTGTTTCTGCCATTTAAGTTCAACTTTTTCTTCAGTATGCTGTTGGGTTTTGCATATAAGCTAAGAACAGCACGGACTGTGCTTTCACTTTTTTTTGGGTTATTATTGCAGTGCTGCAGGAGCCTCCAAGCCCCTTGAAGACAAAGCCTCATCTTTGGAGATGATAAATGATAACAGCTTTCTTGATTGTCTTAACATTTTATTTCACTCTCTAATTGCATGGAAATTTCATGCTAGTTACTAGATATCACATTAAAGAGGTTTCCCAAATTCTCTATAAGTGCTGGTGTTTTCCACAAGTGACAAAGCTCTTGACAACATCTTTCCAGTTGCCCCACTGCTAATGTGCATAGCTATCCTAGAGGCTGCACACCCAGTGACAGTGAAATTGGCAGAAAGAGTGCACAATATTTGCAAAATACACCATCTTGAGTCTTGGAATAAGCCAGCTGCTTTTTCTGAAATCAAAGATTCCCGAATCCTTTGGCAGGCAAGAAGAAAAGCCATAGAAGAAAAGGTGGTCTCAAGAAGCCATAAATTCTCCAAAAGCTGTATTTTCTGGTCACCGTTTCTCCTTTTTTCTGATATTGTTCCTGTGATCAAAGCACAGTAAGATCTGCAAGCTAATACAGTGAGCTCTGGGTTGTCGCTGCAGCACTGGCCAAGGTCAGAGCTTGTCTGCTTGTTTCATTAACACTAGTAGATGTTTCCATAGATGCCATACCGCATGCTTTCCCCATCCCTTACGACTACATGGTCTTTTCCTGACACAGTGGAAAGTGAACCATTTTGGCCTCTTGTCAGACATGTTGAAATCATGTATTAAAAGGTGGAGTAAAAACTATATTGCTAGTCACTGTTTATACCTAACAAATGCTCTCAGAAAGCAAGCTGCAGTTATTAGTCACTCATATGAACACACACCATACAAAGTAGATTGCCTGCTGAGACTTGGGAGATAGCCAGAGCATATCTGAGCTTTCTGAAGTGCAGCATACTTAGTGTCACCATAGCCATGGATCAGTAAATGGCGTGTTTCACATATATAATCCCAAGAAAATGCTACCACAGGGGTGTGGAGAGCTTAAATATCTGCCAAGTTAATGACAAAAAGATATTTATCCTCCTCATCCCACTGAAATGACTACTTGTGCAATAACTCTGTTTGACAATAATAGATGAATTCCACTTTATTTAACTGGAAATGCAACATTGTGTAACTTTTTACATGATTCCAACCCCATTCCGTTCCTCTGAATGACTTTAATAAGGATATTGTATGTCTACCAATGAAAGAAATACTTCCATTCATCAGAGTTTTGCTGAAGGGAAGAGCAAAACATCATAAATATAATGCCACAGATGGTAAACTTGGGAAAGGATTGTTTTAAACTGAGGATAACAAGCCACTTCTTTCTACACGTTATTGTAGGGTTTCCCCTGGGACAGCCTTCATATTTTTCTTTTTATATGTGCTTTGCCTTTCCCATTATTATTCCTCCATAAAACACTATTTCTTTGCTTCCTGAGATTCCATCAAGGGACAGATCTTGAAGTGGACTATGGAAGATATTTCAAACTACACAATCACACCTGTCTGACTTCTCCTGACTTTAGGTAGTATAAGACAAAAATTATTCAGGCAAACTTTCTGTATACTGAAGTTCATTATTCAGACATCAGAGGGAAGGATCTATGACCCTTCAGCACCCACTACAGAGACTTCTGCTTTGAGGTTTGGAGGTGCAACTTTTATTCCCCAGGTGGTTACCAAAAAAAAAAAGTTAGAAAGGTACATTTTTTCCTGTCACAGCTTCTTAATGCTAGACACTTGAACAAATTGCTCAGAAGCAAGACTAGTGATATTTGAAAGAAATGCCATTCAGTCATCAGCAGATTTAAATTAAGATCTGCTACTTAACATAGAGACAATATTTATTGTTTAAAATTTGTTCTATCTTCCTAAGCCCATAAAACATATCCTACGTTTAGGGGAAAAGTTATTCCAAGTCCTCAATAAAAATTATATTTAGAGATGTAAATCTCAATATTTTTACTATTTCAAAAATTTTATCCCTAAGTTTTTCAGGTGCAGATTTTCAATAGGCAAGCTATCTCTAAAAACAGTAGGAGAAAAACATGTGTGTATCCATGTTGTGCAAATGAATGATAAAGATACTGTCACAATTTTGTTAGAGAAAAATATATCACACTTCTTTCATGCACACCTGTTTTTATCAACTATTCATACATTCCTACAGCATGTTGACATTGCAGTTTCTTGCTTCATGGCAGACTGACACTATTCTGTTTGCAAATAAGTAAAGGAGCATTTTGTATATCATTTTGAAATTGTTCAGTTATCACAGACATAGAAGAAAGGAAACTTTCTAAGACAGCTCCTTTATTTTCTCCCAGGGTAAGTTTGTTGTAAAATAAAACAAAATATCACCACATAATAATACAGCAAAAAGGTGAGTGACTCACAGTGAAAAATTTGGTTTTGTAGAAGTCTGGGCTACTGAGAAAGCAGCACTCACCATGTGTTTACCAATTAATGCAAGAAGAGCAGATACCAAAACTGGGCCAATGCCATCAGCTAGTTTGGTTCCACTCTTCTTAGTCACTTTTGTCTTAGCGAAAACTAAATTTGAGTGTCAGAGAACAGAATAACGGAACAAGCTGTGGATGATCTCAGACCCACTTCTTGAAATGACTGTCTTGTCCTCTTACTTAGCAATAGAGGCATCCTCTTCAGATCATAACTGGAAGATAAAGGGCACAAGAAATTCTAAGAAGGAAGCTCCAAAATTAAAATTTTCTTTGGTTTGTACCTGACAGAGTAAAAAGGTATCTTTAAATGAACATTGTAAATGAGAACTTTGCTTTATTCTTAAATAGAGAGCAATAATGTAAAAAGTAATCTACCATGTTAGGAGTTGGGTTGGATAGTTTTGCATTTCTATGGCAGCTGTCACTGAAAAGCTATTCCAAGTATTTGGAAGTGCCAATAGTTAGGGATGGGATGGCCACTAAATGAGTAATAAGGGAGAATATGGACTGGAAAAGAAAACTAAAACTATTTTCATGAATATATAAACAAGAAAATTAAATATATACAACAGCAAACCAATATCGAACCTAATCCCCCGATGACAAGCATTGGAGAAGTACCAGACTGGATTCAGCAGCAGATGGAAATGGGATTCAGGAGCTGGATTCAACTCATGGATCCAGATCAAAGGCAGAACAACAGAGTCTTTCCCAGACATTACAGAATCATTACGGTTGAAAAAGACCTCTGAGATCATCAAGTCCAACCATCCACCCAACACTATCATGCTCAACACTAAATCATGTCCCCAAGCACCACATCTACACATTTTTTGAACACTTCCAGGGACAGTGATTCCACCACGTCCCTGGATAGCTTGTTTCAATGCCTGATAACCCTCTCGGTAAAGAAATTCCTCCTGATATCTAACCTGAACCTTGTGCTACTTGAAGCCTTTTATTTTTGTCCTATCTCTTGTTACTTGGGAGAAAAGACTAGCCCCACCTTACTACAACCTCCTTTCAGGTACTGCAGATTGTGAGAAGGTCCCCCTTCTTTCCACCATACATTATACAGTACTGCTAGTATAACTCCACTCAGAGCACAACAAGGAAATGTAATTCCTCAAACACAAATTAATGAGAATTATTATTGCCAAGGAAGCTATGTGAAAAACTTTTAAAAGTATTTCCTGGTGTGGATTCCATTGGTGACCAGTAAAGATGGCATGGCTAAGCCCACTTTAAAAGTGCCATAACATTCAAAAATATATGGAAGCAGAGTTTGCCAGCTGACATAAGGTGTCCATGTGGAGACTAAGTGTAAAATAGCTAGTGACCTGGAAATAGAACATTCTTTAGGTGAATTCAGTCTCTCAAACAGAACAGATCTGTATTGTAGCTGTTTAATGTGTTTACAATTCATATTATGCAGGTCAGTGTGAATTGTAAACTACATCTTGTACAATCAAGCTGTAATCAAAATTCGCTAACACAGACAATCCAAGCTTTTTGGCTAAGAATACATTTTTGGAGTGTTCTTGATAGGAAATTCTAAGCACTAAATTATCACAGCAAGCTTTCATAAAATGGAGTTGATTATGTTTGTATTCAAATTTAATTAATATTCATTGGAGGTATTTTTCACTATTTTCTCAGTTATTATACCCAAGCATTTAATATTGATATACATTTTACCTTGTACTTTATAATTTGACAAGTGTAGCAGGATTAAGTAACCCATCCAACAAGGAGTGAGATGTACTATTCACTTCTGGATCGGTGAAACATTTGTATTAAAATAATTAATGCAAACTGGCAAAAAAAAAAGGAAGAGAAACCTTTTAATATAAAACAATATAAGAAACATTTCTGAAATTGTATTTTATGATTCTGTGACAATTTTGAAAGTGAAATATTTTAATTAAAATAAATGACAAGACTCAGCTGTCTTGTACCACAAGATCAGACATTGAAACACTTGTGTAAATGGGTGTACAATGATTGTTTATATATAGCTCTTTTAATCCTATTAATTTCAAACATATTCTTTCAGAATGAGAAAAACTATTCTTTCAGTGGGTTAAACTCAGACATGTACTCAAAGCAACAATTTTTGCCCTTATCATAAATTCTCAGTCTAATACATTCACCAGGTTGTAACCAGCTTTATTCTGTATTTTAATGTTCAACACCAGTCATAACAGTTTGATTTGGTATTCAAACAGCAGCCACATATTCCCATTGGAATTCCATTGCTGGTTAATATTAATGTTCCCTTAAAATGAAGTAATACCCAACTGTCCTCACATTTACTGAGCGTGAAAGCCTAGCCTTCCAAAAGATAGGTCATGCTGATGTGATGCTACATCTTTTTGTCCTTAGGGTTTGGAGGCTGAACCTTAGACCTGCCAGACAGATCTGGGCAATTTGATCTAACTGCTTAAGCCTGTGAGCAGCAGGATGCTTATCATCTGAGTGGGCAGGAATTCACCTACACGGGTCACCTGGTAGGAGCCCATGTGAACGAGAGCACTGATCTTTAATGTCATCCCAGAGATGTGAGGGTCTTTGTTGCTGACAGAAATAGATTCCAGCAGCACATTTTACTGAGCATATTTTACTGATGGAAGCACTAAGATTTGTAGCAGTGGAGCAGGTTTAAATCAAATACAGTGGCGGCTGATTGTTTGATAAAATGACTACTGAAACAAAACATGAAATAGTCACATGCTCTGCATGCCAAAATAAATTAAATGAAAATCAGACTGATTCATGAGTTGGGTGTACTTTAAAAAAAAAAATAAATCAAATTAATATTTTTTACCTCATAGGAGTTTGTAAAAATGATGAGCATAACGAGCAAAGGAGATTTGGTATCAGTTGATCCAACAGTTGATTCTATTATGACTAAAGTTCAAATAGCACTTTTCACTGATCAGATCAGTTCACAGATCTACTTCCATATCAAAGAAAAAGAAAAAGATCAGAATCAGGGGTGGCACACCACCACAGGACCTTTCTTCTGATATAATTCTGTTGTTTTCTCAGGTACATATAACCACACTAAGAAGAAAAAGAGATAACAGATTTTGTTCTCTCTTCTGAGATTCCCATTGACATGGAGTTCTCTCAATGGCCGCTAGTAATAAATAACTTCAGGGTGACCCAGAGGACATCAAAGGACATACAAATGTCAGCATCCTCTCAGTTAATGTCTGTTTGGCTGAGGAATCAACACAAAAAGCTGTTGAGGGTTCAGAGATACAGTCGCAACCAGTATACTACTCACAGTCCAGCACTGTCATTGGAAGTGTGGCCTATCCAGAGAAGGATGAGAAATAAAGGCAGCTGCTTAACAAACAGATGATGGTCTCTTAGGTATTCTGTGGCTAAGGTCACAGGCACAGTATCATTTTTAACACGAAGAACTTTATGCCATTATTATTTTACATACTTGTCTAATATATGAGTAATGACTATAGCAAAGTTCTATTTCTAGTTGTCCTTCAGCTGTAAACACAGAGGAATGCCAGCCTGTTGCTTCTTAGAGCATCATGTTTCACCAAAGAAGACATAGATTAAAGCATAAATAATGTATAGATATTAGAAATAGCATATATTCCAGTGAAGTGTCTCCTAACAAAAAAAGGCATGCCAGAGGACTCTATGAAGCTTGAAGAAGACCTCACCACATCAGCCAAACTTCTGGAGGAAATACTAAGTCAAGACACTGAACAAAACCATAGAAATTCAAGTGTAGACAAGAACTGTAATATTGAAGGGCAGCATTCTGCCTTCCATCTTCCAAGATGAGCATTTTCTCTGCACTACCTAGAGCCATCTGTACAGAAAATGGAATAATTCCAAAACTTGAGATCTGCTGCCCAAAAATTTGAATTGTAAATTGGATTTAAGTGCTAGGTTAATTCTTCTAACAATTCATATTCAAAATGCACACCAGAGCATCCAGTGGCACATTTATTAAATCCATCTATTCAGACACATGAGATCTGAAAATACAAGATATATAGTGACCAATCTTGAACCCAGGTATCTTATTTAAAAGACTGCTTGCTTGCCATATGTAGTTTTATAACATAGTTTTAGTTAGTAGGCAACCTTTTATATATTGACCAGTCTTGGCTGGAGCTTAAATTTGGATTCCAGTAACAGTAATTTCAAAATGGAAATACCTAGCAGCACAACAATCAGGTAAGCAGGTTGCTGAAGATGTATGAACATTTTTAAAATATGATTGTTCAGAACATGCTAAGCTTTATTGGTCATTTACAGTATTATTACCTTTGTTTGGTATTTTGTGACATCATTTCTTCCAAATGACTCCTTTCAAGTAAGTCTTATTGTTTTGGTTTGTTGGGTTTTTTTCCTCTGGACCTCACTGCTTCTACAGTAATATTTTCTCATAGTGATGGATACAATTGCATTGCAGGAATGTTACAATGACAAAAACTGTCCAATTACTACTATTACCCTAACAGCATGAGCATGTAAAACTGTACAAGATCACACCACATTCACCCTGTAGAAGTAAGGATGAAAATCATTCAACTTGCTCACAAGACTTGTGCTGATGAAAATATCAGTATGAGAGTTTCACATTCATCAGGTATTTTTTACAAGTCTCCTGACTTTTCAAAGCAGTAATGTAGTTTCTGACTCTTAAATTAACATTAAAAAAATGAGGAACCTCTATTTTATTGTAACATCATTAAAAAAAAAAAAAAAGGTTCTGTCCTACGTCATCTTAAAAAGCCCAGAAAAATGCCATCTCATTCAACTTTTACATTCTTCAGAGTTTGTGTTTTATAGTCCTGGACTACAGAGGGCATTTCCATTGCCCTAGGGACATACACAAACTGCTTACCCTGTGTACTGAGGTACTAAGGAGTTATCATTGGAGTTTCACCTAAACAGTGACTTTTCAAGAGAAAACCAAGCGTCTCTTTGAGTCAACAGCTCCTGCTGTCTAGACTGGTATGATTGCGCCTACAAGGAGAACAAGCAATAGGTAAACCTCAGTATCCTCTTTCCTGGTCAATGTTCTATTCCATCTTTTCCTATCTCCAGAACAAAACCAAAAGCACTAACAAATCTTTGTGTAGTTATCACCTGCTCAGTTCCTAACAAAGCACTCGCTTCTCTGTATTTTCCCAAGATTGGCAGCCCCTCTTCTCTGTGTGTGTGTGTTTGTGCACATATTCTGGGTTTGTCCCACAGACCTTAACTCTCTGTATCTGAGCTGCCTTCTCGAGGTCCAGCTCCAGGCTGGTAGCCAGATGTGCCACCTACATCATGCTCAATAGGAATCACACATTGCCTACAATTTTCCAGCCACACAAAAATAGGAATTGGTGTTGCCCAGATGTTTCCCTACAATGCATTAAAAGAACCATTTACCTTTCACATATAAAGATTTAAGAGCAAAGCCAGGGCTGCACAGGGAAAGGAAATAACTTAGGTGAGGAATTCTTCATGGTTTTGCTAAGAAGGGGCCACAACAGCTAATTTATATTAATGTGGTTATGTTATTATTGAAATGAAGTATCAGCTTCACTCATTCCTGTCTTCTTATATTTACTGCTCATCTATTAATCAAACAAAAAGCCACTAGTCATAACCTCTAACAGTTAATAGTGTTGAACTGAATTTGTTAAAAATAAAAACCCCTCAGAAACAGTATTGACTTGAGGATTTGAAAGTAAAAAGCATTTACTCAAGCACTGTACAAAAGAGCTTGCAGATAGCATCAGCTGGTATGGCACAGCAACGACCACTAGCTTTTATGTCTGCTTTGCCAAAAGGACTTTGTGATAATACAATTCTCTACACAATTACTAGAAGAGGAAGTGAGTGCTCCTTTTTTGAGATGTACCTCTCTGAATGAAATATTGTTCGTAATAGTAGCAGCCCTCCTAGCATGAAAACATGAATTTTATTTAGTAGGACAAGCACTCAGTGTACAAACTGATTTCTTATGTGAATATTAACTAAAAAAACAACTACAGAACCTGTTTCTAAAGCAAATCACTTCAGAAAACTGAACAGTTTTCTTCAAATTCTCATCACTGTTACTATTAGCAACATAGAAAAAAATTCAGTATATCAGTGTAATCAAAAACAGGCTAGAGGTATAGGTGTATATTTATCTAGCTTGCTAAGTACCCATCCGAATGAAAGGGGAAATAGGGCTGATAAGCTTTTGTTTAGTTCAGTTAAATGAGATACTCTTGCACAGTATTTTTAGCATAATTCTCTCCCTCCCCTTCCTCTCCTCAGTGAGAATGTTCAGCCTCCCCTGAGCTGCATCTCTTTTCCAATTTCCAATTCATTTGCCACATACCTTATAATACAAATTGTTAGTTAGGATAATTTTAATGACACCTAATGCAATATCATCCCATTGTGCAAACCATTACCATTAAATTAAAGGGCCAACTGGCCCCTGCTTGTCCATGCTACCTAACTGCCAGGTCACTCTTTAATTTGTTTTTACTATTCTCCCTACAATACAAATCTCTTACAGAGGAAAGTAATGCTCAAGTAAATTTAAGTAAAGCAGTGTGGTGTGGGCTACTTCATGGCACCTGGACCAAGCCTGAGGTTACCCCTTGGACGACTACCTTATCAGTAAAGGCATATCTATATTGGCTCAGAGTCTCTTTAACTTAAGTGAAAATATATTCAATTTTGAACTGCCTGGGCTTGCACGGATGATAAGTGCTGATAAAATATTGCCTAGGCCACTGTGAATGTGCTTTTAAGGACTTTCAGGGTTTCAGCTGAGTCAATCACCTTAAGAAAGGAAGGGAGATCTCAGAAAAGGAGTAATTTGCTTAAGTGTTGAGGTAGGAAAATTATCTTACTAGTTACATCCTAGAAAGTTTGTATTTGAGACCACTGGCAAACATGTCGTTACACTGAAAAGAGTCAGAGTAAATCTGGGTTTTAATACTAGCTGTGTGGATAGAAAGGAAAAGACTTTTCAGAAATAATACAGAGAAATAATCTCCAAATTTCTTCCGTATTCTGATTCTGTGGGTGTAGTGGCAGGCAAGGCAGTGGTGCTTCTCTGCTATTTCAGCAGTGACATGTCCTTAGTAAAGGACTGAAAGGCCTTTTTCACTGTGCTGAGCTTGAGCTGACAGCTATTCATAAGATGTGAGAAAGACAAGCTGGAGTTTGAGATGAGGCAGGGAAAAGCAATCTGAGTAGGGTAAGATCTGTGAGCTATCAAGAATTAAAGAAGGTGAATGTGAACTTGTGGATTCTGCTGTTTGAAGACAAGATGAAGGTGGAAAACCACTGAGAAACACTCACCAAAAGCCAAGAATTCAGGAGAGCCCACCAAGGAATGGAATTGCTCCAGAAAATGTATGAACCCTGGAAGCCATCCAGGAGAAAAACAGATGAAGAAGATAGTGAGGAAAAAAATTTGAAGGAGGATCTCTATTCTGGACTGCATCAAGGATAAATGGGATTTAGAAAGGAAATGGAGTATTGCTTCTGTAATCCAGGTGAAAAAGTATTTTGGAAAAATTAGTATTTTTCAATGCCATGAGTATACTAATAGCTCTGACCATGTTAACCTAGCCCAAGGCTTAACTCTGGCCCTGACCATCCTCTCCCCCTGCCTGTGGCCCAGAAGTTCCAGGTAAGGTCATGCCTGAGCACCCAGACCTGTTCTGAGCTACACTGTAGGTAGGCCAATCTCTGCTCTTGTCTTCTGCTGTTCCTAACCAGATGTCCTAGACAGCCTCAAGGCCTAGCCTTAACTGAAAAGTGGCATTCATCTCTTGCTCTCACCTAACTTTTAAATATAGCTAGCAATGAAAGGATAATTCTGTAGGTATTGCAGACTGGCACAGGTATCCTGAATCTTCACTGCATTTAATTCTGAAATTCTTTACAATAAACAGTGAGGTACAGTTAACAAGATGCTGTTGTACATATAAATAAAGCTTCTGTCATGGTTTAACCCCAGTCAGCTACTGAGCACCACACAGCAACCACTGACTCCCCCCAAGCACACCCCACCTCTCCTTGGGAGGGAATCAGAAATATTATTATTAAATTGATTGTAAATAACTCTATCCCATCCAAAACCAGCACAGCTTCCTATGCTGTCATTGCCAAAACCATCTGGGACAGTATATTCCAGTAGAAAAAAACCTTAACAATTTTCAGCAAGGATATGCACTGAACTCCATTATTTAGTTGCTATAAATGCACTATAAATGCAGCCTGAAGTACTAAGAAAATATTAAGTCATCTTACCAAGAGGAATGACAGAAGTTCACCTGAGTTACTAAATTCCCCTTTGTAAATTTAAAAAATTAGTCATTTGTAAGATACGTTTCTAAGTCCAAAAAGTAATGATAGTTAGAAAAAATATTTATAACCATTTTTATAGAGAAATAACAGAAAATTTTGTCAACAGGTGTATACTGTGAGGCAAAATCTAAGAACAAGAGCCCTGGGACAGCAGATTTCCATTTCCTTATTATTTTACTATGTTTATTACAATTTAATCTGAATGTACTTTTTCATTTTTTTCAGGTAGGAGAATTAAATATTTCAGCTAACCTTTCATCCAAATTTCATAGTCACTAAAGAAAAGACAGTGTCCAGATGCAAAACTTGAATCAGTATTATAAACACTGAATTTTACATCAAAAAAAAAAAATCAATTGATTCCAGTCACTCGTTTTTCAAGTTAACGTAACTGTAAGATTTTAAAAGCTAGTACAAAATGTAAAAATCTGTATAATGTGTCTCTTGCTGGTTTTCAAAACTGGTCATACTTTGTGGTCTGTGACTCATTATGCAGGCAATTAAGGACCAGACCCAGGAGCAAAATTAAGTTATTTGATCATATATCTGTTTCTTGAGATCATCATCTGAACTCTATCTTTAAACAGTGGAGACAGACAAATACCTTAGAGGGAAATTAACCACCTTCTGGCCAAGTCCATAAGCTATAGAAGAAACCTCTTTACAGCTACATTCAAACAACCTGAATCTTACCTGAGAAGTTCTCAAGTAAAATAAGGTTATTCTTCTAAGCTAAGATTGCAGTAGGACCTAGTTGAAGTTAAAACCTGGTTTCATAAACTTACTTATTAGATTGTGATTTTCCTCTACAATAAGTAGTAGTATGGAAGTGTTTAAAGCTAAAAGAGATTGATTACTCAAACACGTAAAACTCAAATGCTAGACGGTCAAGTTACATATCCCACAAAACCCTTGCTTACGTCATCATCCATTCCAGCTAAACTCATATGCAAAGGAGAACTACAATGAGGAGAAGCTAAGTTAAAACCTTTCACAAGTGATAATTTTACATTTAAGGAAGTCATGAAGAATACTGTTACCCTGATAGTTCCATCACAACTATAAAGAACCCCAGAGATCATGTTATGAATTCTAGAAGAAATAAGTGCTCAGAATATGTGCTTTTTCAGCAGCACTGATTTAATAAATGGTCATAATAGTACAAGTGCAGAAAAAGGGAACCCATGACCATGCGCTATTGAATAAGAAGGATCAAGTATCCCTGCTTAGTTATCAAAGCATAGGCAGGGCATTGTGATAGTTCTTTCAGAGACAGACATAGCTATGTTGATGTTACACTCCTAAAACAAGTGCTTAGAGCTTTACAGCTTGAATACCTTCAGAAACTGAAGCTGACACAGAGCACACTAAGCTGACTGCTATGCCAAATACCCCTCTGCAAATACTAACCTAGCACTCCACAAGCTATACTATGTGTTTGTAAGCTTGCACTTAAAGCTTAAGTTGCTTTTGACTAACAGAGCCATAAATTAGTTCAGGACCTCATAGGCTCTGTGTTCACCAGCCTGTAACTAAAGTGCCCACAGCCTGTCCAACAGGCGGTACTTTAAACTGATTTATTTTCAAGTGAAAAAAGAAACACAAACACACACAAATAATAATAATAATAAAAAAAGACTCTTGGCTGAGCCAGGAAAAAGCAAAGCCTGCTGCTCCTCATAGTCCTTGTAAGTCTTTTTTCACAGTCTTCTCTGGGAAAACCAGAGTGCAGCTAAGGGGCTGCTTACATCTTTCAGCTGGGAATAATTTTAGCTGACCTCTGGCACCTTAATGATTTTTAAGCAAACAGTGCAAAAGCAGCTGCTTTTGTAGGTCCTTATATATTATTTTATAACTCCTTGATTCTCTTCATCACTGTACACCTCTGCATGAGACAAAACACTATTTAACAGCCATAAATCCTGTGATTTCATGAGATAAGGCAGCAATTACTTGTGCAGTCCAGGAGCAGAGACAAAACTATAAACACAGTACTTCTGCAGTTCTTTTTATCGTGGCAGTAGTAGTCAGAGTAAGCAGAACAATCCCCAGCAGATGCTACTTGAGAGTTTCAGCTGCCTAGGTGACAATGAGGCACTTTTTCAGTGGTTCACTCCATGCTTCTGGAAGAAGCGCTTGGTTCAGTGTTACAAGAGTTAACTTTCTTCCTCCAAGTCACCTCCTTTGAAAACACCTGCATGAAAAATTCTTTGGTAAAGTCTGCATTTTCAAGAAATAAAGCAGTTAAAACTATGCATGCAGTATGTCTGCATAGGCAACTTAGCTTTGCCTGCTCTGAAGTGTTTTGCTACCCAGTAAAACAACTTGCTACGTAAGGTGACTGTGATCACTCCAAACCTATACATGATTCAACAGTAATAGTTTGCTAATACACAGAATAATACTCTCTTATAATAATAATATATATATAATATATAATAATACTCTCTTTTAAAAAGGTGGATATTGGATTCTTGGTCTGTTATAGAATGGGAACATTTCTTCCCTCAAAGATATACTTTAAATTTTGGTCTTGGCACACCCAACTGAGTTTTTAATGGGGGGGTGGGGGGGGTGGCAGAAATCCTCTATCACAGAAAGTCTAAGGGCCATTTCCACTGCACAGATTTTCCCCAAGTTGAGGTGGTACCACAACATCAAGCTATTTTCATTTGCTTATCTGAAATGAACCTGATGTGTTTTGCAATAGACCCTAAAACCACTCAGCTTGCTGGTTTGCTGTGACTGAAATCGGGCTGAACTATTATTTATTAATAATGTTTTGATAGTGATGTCAGTGGTGCTGAGGCAGTTCAAACTACAAAGAGGTAGTGTAGGGACAGACAAAAAAAAGGAAAGGGGAGAAACAATCTTGAAGTATCAGTTGAGAAGAAAAATTGTTCTTCAAGCTCAGCAAATATTTCTAGAAGAGATCTGTCTTAGCTGAGTTCTGCTTTAGAATGATGGACTTCCAGGAAAACCAAGGAGTAAAATCTCCAGCCAGTGCAGACCATGGAGCAGGTCAGTCTGTTAGCTCCTATGTCTGCAGGACCAGGGTAATCTGACAGCATAGTTTTGACACACCAAAAGTGGTTATATATTCTACTTCTTCTGCTCTCCTTCAGTATTTAGTCTGGTGAGCCAGGTTATATGACAAATTGACGTCATACTTAGCCCTGTAAATCACTACAAAATCAGATATACTGTCTGGATTTGGGATCCAGCTGGGTTTTATATTTCATCACAAGTGTTACACAAGAAACTTTCAGCAGCACTTGAATATGAAAAGGATTTGGGAGTAACTTTCTGCAGGCATTTCTGAGTAACATCTTACACAGGATGAGAGTGCTAGTTCAGAAAAACAGTATTTGCCTCAGATACTAGCCAAAAAGCTGTTATGATTAAAATCAGTCATGCTTGATTAGTCTTAAACAATAGTTTCAAGACTATCTTAGTTTTACTGCTGTCTTTATGAATCATGTGTAACATATTGTACAGGATTTCCTAGTGAGATAAAGAGCTATTGTAATGATCCTCTTAGACAGTAGAACATGGAAACCTCAAATAAATACTCAAGAAACTTCTGGATCTCTTCACCCCCTGTTTCAGTAAAGGCTTCTCTTTTGTTAATGGAACCCACCCTGCCTGCCTGCAATCCTTTGACCTACAAGGCCATCCATCAGAGTGAGAACTGTCATGGGTAATTCTTTCCAGCTAGAATTCCTGTGCAGCAGGAGCAGTTAACTGGCAAACAAAATATTTTCTGATTGGTTTTACCGTTCCCTTCTCCCTCCCCAAACAGTTTATCAGACCCGCGACCCTGATACATCTCCATCAAGATATAATCACTCCAAAATTCTCTATACCACATGTAGGCTGCTCTCCAGCTCAGGGAAATAAATTACCACAGTTATTTACAATGGCCACAAGCAAGCAAGCAGCAACAACAACAACAGTCTAGTGCAACCTTTAATTAGTTCTGTGAGTCCAACCAAATTCTGTTCTTTCTTCTGAAAGAGCCTGAGTTTTCCAGTCATATGGGAGTGTTCCTTTCCCATAAACATTATGAAAATATGATTATAAGGGCAGCCATTAACTGGAGCAGAGTGGCATATTTAGAAACATATTTTTATTGGCATATACTGTGACTGAATTTAACACTGAGAAAAATGTCAAAGAAGCCCTCCTTTAAAAATAGAATGGAAAACTTGCAGATAATATGTTTCTTTTAAGACTGTTATTTGTGTACCAGAAAGTGTTAGGAACATAGGAATTAGCTACTTGCAGCTAGGTACTACACACAAGCAACAATCAATTGGCTAGTAAAAGCTACAGATAAATACCAGATCCTCCAAATTAAATGTTCAACATACTTAAACGGAGATCAGCAAATACAAGGAATAAATGGCAGCACTCCAAAAAAAGCAAGGTGCCAGATAACAATCATAACTAGGTTAAAAAGCATAAAAGAAAAAGAGAGACTCCTGGGGCAAACCCAGTGGCAGGAAATGCAAGCATAAATACAGAAAACAAACATTTCAAGAACTACTTCCCTTCAATGCACTGCATCTGAGAATCATATGAACTTTGCTTTAATTCTACCACCCTAACACACAGTCTTTGGCCTCCAAAGTGTCTGAAAAAGTTGTCTCCACCAACTCCTTGGAGCCCTTTGAAAGAGAAGAGGTGATTTAATTAGAAGTTTTTCCCATGATGGATCTGGGTTTAATGTGGGAACCCAAAGGAATCTCCCACCCATGTTCCTACAGACCCATGTGTAACCTCAGAAAAAAGCTCATAAAGCATATCAGTAGAGAATTGTTATGGATAGAGGAATCTCTGGAGACAGCATATCCCAGACCTCATGTATAGCAACCATGCCAATGGCATCCTCAAAAAGATTAACAGATGTTATTATGACAAACAGGTCATTTTTCAGATAACTGAAGAGAAGACCTAGCAAGGTGCCTAATTAGTCCAATAAAGAGAAGGACCAAACCTCAGTCCTGTTTCATATAATCCAGACAATGGATTATTCCCAAAGAGGAGTTTGCATGTTTCCTATCAATATTTCTGTGCTTTTTTTAGAACTAAGGCATTGTGTTCCTACTCCTATTCTTCTTTATTGTTCTTGGTGGCTTTTGAATAATTGTTCTCTTTGTGAAAAAGTATTTATTTGTCATAAAAGGTGCCATAATCTCTGAGAATGCATATCCCAACAGGAAAAGGAAAGGAAACAAAGCAACTCTATTGTGTGAAGAAAGAATTGTCTTAGTTCACAATACTATAAAATGTAGTCTTTCTCCCATCCCATAGTCAAGAAGGAAATAACAATGAATTACAATTTTTTTCTAAGATGTAACATCTGTTTTGTATATATAACCCATAAAATCTTCCAAATGCCCTTAAATGAGTCCTCAATCTTCTACAAACTTGAGTCATCCATAAATCCTCTGTTTCTTAATCTATATGCAAACTTCTTACAATGGACTGATCTCAGTAAGAATTTCCATTTTTCCTAGGCTTGGGGCAGGAGGAGGTAAAAGAAGGCAGGGGAGAAGGAAAGTTGAAAAACAAAAAGAGAAGAAAACTAACATGGTGCATTTTTTTAATTAAAAAAAAAAGATTGGTAGATGCATTATGACTTTAAATGAATTTATATGCCTTTCCTAAGAGATTCAGCAATTACCCTAATATTTTATGGAAAAGTTTCTGCCCATGCTAGAAGAGATTAACCAATAAGTCAATCAGCCATGTTAGCTCATACTATCTGAAGCAGCCAGCGCTGGATCTATGACCACTGTTACATTTATTTTTGTTGCCTCACTATGGCATTGCACCTTGAGGAGTGATTTTAATCCATTTGAAGTAAATATGAACTACTACCTCATTTGAATGGTGGAATGTCACACCAAATTGTCAAAAGGAAGGCAGCATATTATAATATTTCAAGATCAGAATGTATTGAATTATTTATCTCAGAACTCTATATCCTTTCAAGAAGGTTGCTTTATCCTTTCTGAATAAGACTAAAAAATATGCTATCATAAAAAAAGGGAGAAACATGTTATCAAATCTCCTGTTATTTGAGTTAGACATAAACAAACTTTCAGCTATTGATTTGTATTAGTGATTCCATGAGAGTCCTTGCAAATACATTGCTAACTACAGGTTTTCAAATGCTGAGCACTATTAAGATTGCAGGAAGAAGTTCCCTCATGCACAGGTCTGCTTCCTACATGTCTGTAATCAGATTCAGGGTAATAAAACATGAAGTAACCCTTAGGACAAAAGCCTGCCAGTAAAGAAAAATCAGAAACAGCAAGAGTCTTTCAAGTGATGGCATTTGCTTACTTACAATATACAGAAAAAATTTATACACTCCCCCCATATTCTAAATCTTTTATTAATGAGTAGTGGATACATGCTAGTGGATGCCTCAGCTCTGTTCCTTCCAATACCTGAGGTACAGTCCAGAGAAAAAACTTGTAGATATTTGCAATATAGTATGGAAACAGCTTTCCCCAAGCCTGCATTCCTCACTAATGGAAGACCTCTCTAGATATGTTGTTAGAAGGATGGCAACTTTTACCTTTCTGGAAGATCCTCTAGTGAGAGCCAATTATGTCTTCAACAATAAGAACAATGAACACCAGGTCTTTGCATTTTCTTTGCAGTTTTAGGTACCCAATTAGTCTCACTAGCCTGGTTATGAAATAATAGTAGCTAAAAGCATTTCTATTAAAATAACTAGATTGAAATTTTAGAATTTGACCCTAACTTCTCTATATTGTAACAAGCAGCAAGGAATAGTTATACTATCAGTAGTTGAGGCATTTCTTAGATTTTCCTTCGGTACAATTTACACAAGTAGAACAAAATCATAGCTAGCGCTTGGGAAAGAACTTGGTTTCATTCATGAGAACATGCTGGTCATTTTTTTTCTAAGTATCTAGCAATTCCAAAAGCTGAATTTCTAGGACTCCAAGTTATATTTCTCTACATAAACTTTGTTCTGATGACTGATTTTCTCTGTTCAGTGACTGCACAGCAAGAATGTTATGCAGCTTGCTTTCACCGTAGGTTTTTCACCAAATGGTAAAGACCTTTCCCTGTCATGGGAAGGCCTTTGTGTCAGTGAAAATTGCCTCTCATATTGCAGTCTTGCAACTTGATGGAAGATAAGTGAAGCAATCACCATTTTCTCTAACTTTTTAGATTCAGCATCATTTGAAACCTCATAATATTTGTGAATTTCAATGTAAGCCTTGAAAAATGGTTAATGCATGCATTTTGGCATCACATCCTGCCCATTCCTTTCAGACATGTAGATTTTGTCCACCTAGTTTTTGCTCTCCACCCAAAATGTGTACTCTTCCTAAGATCACAGAAATTGTATGTCAGTAAGAGTATATTTAAATTTGACTGCTCAGAAAATAGGAACAAATTTTATGGGTCTGACTTTGAATTACTGAAAAATAGCTTTATGAAAGCTTGCACAGAAAATAATTTGGAGCATTTGAAATTTGCTGTTCACACTGGTTTTTTTTTTCAATAAAATGCAACAAATCAAACATTTCTGTGTAAAAGTATGCTAAATCAAAATAATTTTTTCATTTTCACCTTTTAAACTAACAAAAAATAATAGTCTAGCATTTTGAAAGCTACATTTCTTCATTAAAAAGTTAACGAATTAAAATTCATGTGATTAAAACACTCTAGAGAGTCCTTGGATTGATTCTGCCTTAGCTGGAATAGCTTTTGAGGTAAATGCACCTTATAAACCACTCAGTTGTCAGTGGTAGAGATCCAAGAATGAGACAGAACTGCCTCTCTGTAAAGTTTATTTATTCAGGCTCGACACCAGCCTAACTAGCACTCCATGGCTTCAAGTTCAGAGGGGATTTATACCTCTCTCCCAGAGCATGGCCTGAATTTGTTTACCTTTGCCTAAAAAACTGCATGTAAATCCAAGTTTGTGTGCCTTCTGCAGAACTTTTCTTCACTCTAGGAGGATGCACTGATATACGACTAATTTCTCAGAAACACAGGATGAAGAATCTCAGTGTTTCAAAAAGAAATCTAGGGAAATAGGATACATTTCATTAAGTTCACTTTGCACAACATCTCCCATATTAATGTCATTTCAGCTGTCCAGTTCTTCCATACAGACCATTGAGCTGTCATTTGCTTCCTGACACTTCAATATAAACTGTTTTCCTGCCTTGTCCAGTATTTTTTAATCTAGAAAATCCCAAGTTACACAAAAAGCAGCAAATGTTCTGCCCACTTCAGGGGCTATGGAGCCTTTGGCTGCCCATCAGCCTCTTGTTCACATATCAGTATGTAAGGCTGCTGTTCAACAAGCAGCCTGTCTAATGTTTCAAAGTTCTGCAGCTCACACTGCTTTTCCTTACAGGAAGGAGTGCCAGAAATAACATTTCAGCTAGCAAAAAGGAATTTTCAACTCAAAGATTTACAAAATCCAAGTGCTTCAGGACTACTTGCTTTCTTTTCTGTCTCTATGGAGAAAATTTACTATCTGTCTGATTTTTTCCCTCCAAAGAAGTCACGTCCAATGGTACAGCAACATTCTTTTTGGCCACTACATTTTATTTAGATAAATATATTATTTAATCAACCTGCTCAGTTAAATCAAAGAATTCTACAAAGCAAACTGAAAAACAGGATAAAACCTGTTCAAGGTCAGATATTTTGTGATTTCCAGTGCAAACCTCCTACTCCTGGTCTAAGAATCTATTTCTCCCAGGTGATCCCAGTAGCAACTTGGGCATGGGTATCTGCAGAGTAAAGACAGATATATGATTTCATCTGGCTTTTCACCCCACTAGGCAGAAGTGAGGATGGTGCACAAGAAGTGATTTCTTCTGTAAAAAAACAGGGATCTTTGGATATCTCTTGTGCAGTGACTCCATGCAGGATACAACAGGCTTTAGGGAAATGGAACTGGTCCTCTTATATTTTCCAGGAAAGACAGGAATAAAAATATTGATTTATGTGTCCTTTTCCCCACATCTGTCTGTATGCTAAAGTTAACTTTCAGGAATTCATAGACTATTGGGAAAGATCCAGATGGCTGAAAGGAAAAATTATGCCATGGAAATCTTAAAAGTATTAATGAGACCTAGCTCTACAATAAGACTGTCAGAAGGACTACAGGACAAAACAGGAAAAGAGACAGAATTTGCTTAATAGAGCATTAAAGGAGAATAATGCAATTAATGCCAATCACTCTGGATTTATGGAAAATAGACGGTGTCAGAGAAAATTTCCAATCTTTTTGATGAGGTTACAAATCTGATTCATAAAAGTAATAGTGATAATGTAATATACTTAGATTTCTGTAAGGCATTTGACTCAGTACCACATAATATTTTGATCAGGAAAATCAAATAATGTAAAATCAATATAGCAGGCACAACATTGAATTAATTAAGATCTGGCTGATAGGTTTCAAAATGCAATTATGAACAGGCACTCACTACTGTAGAGGAGTGCTGCTGATGGAGACCTGCATATACTGTGTTTTGGAGCTTTCAGGAACCTGGCAGAGGGAAAAAAATTAAATCGAAAAATCATTGCTTATCGAATTTGCAGATGACACAAAGATTGGTAGTCTGAGAAAAAAATGGAGAAAGGTCAGAAACAGAGCAATCTGAGTCTCCTAGTAAACTAGATGTTAGCAAAGGATATATGCTTTATCACAGCATAAGTGTAATGATCTAGAAACAAAAGACAAGCTTTATAGATTTATATTATTTTTGCAGTGCTCCTTTCCAAGTGTTACATTTTACCTTTTCTTTTTTAATTGGATGGTCTAAGCTACATGCTGGTCCTACATGAGTTTTAGAGGCACCAGATAATAGTAATATTCTTTGCATGACTTAATGCTAGTTAAACATAATTTTATCTTTATGTAAACTCATTTAACTTCTAACTGCCATGGGACAGAGGGAAAGAAACTCTTCCCATGCAGAGATCTTGTCTGTCCAGAAGTAGGTATCAACCTTCCAATTAACTTTGTGATGAAACTGTCAACTATGAAACTACATAAAAGAAGAAAATAATGCTCTAAGATGACACACTTCTTAGCCAGCTCTGGGTTTTGCTGGAAAAATAAACTGATTCAGTTAAAAAAAAAATTACAGAAGACTTCACTAGAGTTATGCACCAGAGTAGAAATAAAGAGCTAAGTACAAAAACACTCCAAGATTATTCACAATAAATATTCAGGAAAACTGGTAGAAAAGAATTAAGCTGAACAACGCTCAACTCTAAGAAAAAAAAAAAGTGGTCAAGGCATGTGAATTAATAAGAAAGCTATGGTGCTTCCTAGTCCCATTACATGTGTGACAGAATCAGACCATTAGCAACAGAAAATGACTATGAGAAGGTACAATTACTTTTTCATCTCTTTGCTGCCAAACAAGCAGGACTGATTATTGGAGATCAGAAGCTCTGTGCAGGCTGCCTCCAGAGAAGTGCTCCCTTTCTGTGGTCTCTGGCAGGGCTGGGGAGGGGCTGAAGTAACCTGCCAGCCCCATCACCTCCCAGTTTGCATCCCAGGTTTGCAGCATCCAACCTGGTCAGCTGAGGGACAGCCAAGATGCTGAGGGCAGCAGCAGTGCTGAAACTCTTCAATTTATTTGAACTCCTTAGTAGAATGTAGTTTAGAAATTATCTGGAGAGGCTGGATCTTTTTCTTTGCTTTGTTGTCCCGTTCCCCCAAATAAAAATGTTGTGTGGTTTGGTTTCATAGAGAAACAAGAAACTGGAGTTCTCCACAACAAACTAAACCCCAAATTTTATAGTTTCATTACCTCTTTAGAGTGGACTCATGGCTTTTTTGTAGTATCATGAAACATTAGTTTCTATTTTTACGTTATCCTCTTCAATCAAGTGACTAATCCCTGCCATGGTCATAGTTATAGTATAAGTGAATGCACTAGCTGCAGTAAAACTAAAATGCTAGCAATAAAGGATCATAGGAGCTGCCTTCCTGAGTCAGACTACAGTTTTATCTGAGCAGACTAAAGGGTTAAAACTGAATTACCATAATCTCATCCCTATTTTGTCCTTTATAAGCACAGCTAAATGCTACAAGTAAAGATATTAGAATCTCACACTGATATACCAGATTTTTTTTTCATTTTTAGAGTAATTGGGGGGGGGGAGGGGTTGCACTGGGAATTACTCATCCTTTGCAGTAGAGTTATTTTAAAAAAAGGCCAGACAGCCTGTTACCAGAGTTACTCCGGGTACATTTTTCTGTGATCATTATTGGGATGGAGAAGAAGACATTTTCAGCTCTTACCTAGCCAACTATTCTCCCATGCCTGCACAATGTGGGACAGGGTGGGGAACAGGAAGATGAAGATCTTGGCAGCTGAATACATTCAAGCTACAGTTTGCTGGAAACTCACAAGGCACAGATGTAGATTTGGATTCTAGGAGGCATATATTAACTATGTATTTCTGCAGCAAAAAAATCAATGTGTTGGTATTTCAGCAGTTTCCAGGGTTTCTCAGTCAAACCCTTTATTAAAGAAATTGCCCAAGCCTTATAATTTCAGGCTTCCAGCCAACTCAGGAAAACAATGTTGAATGAGTTTACATTTGATTCATATTTTTAAAGCTATCCACAAGTGTTAGAAGCAGAAGCCTATTAGCTTTTAAAAGGCAAGAGGACATCCTGTTAATTCCCATCTCACTAAAAATGCCTCTACTCTCTTTGCCAGGCAACAAGCTTAGCTTCAGTCATGAACAGTACTTACTGAAAAAAGACCAACATTGTTTGAAGTCCAGGAAACTCAACTGAACCATAAGCAATACTTCCTAGCTCACAAGCTGTGAGTTAAATAAATTGTTTAACCAAAAGGAACCACTGAGGATGAAGGAAGAGAGAGAGGGGAAAGGAAAATACAACACAGGTTATGAGTTGGCCCCGAATCTATTGTTTAAATCAAATCCTCCTCTTATTAACTACCAGTGGATGCTGGCACAGCTTATCACTATCTTCCTCTTCAGCTGTACCTCATTGACAGTTTGTTGTTCCTATGGAGTGTGTCAGGCTTCTGGGAGTCAACAAACAATGCTATTGTTAGGCTGCTGTATAAAGAGGTTTCAGTAGAACTGCTGCTAATGTTGATGGTCACTCTGCTCAGTTGCAATGCTGTCACCCATCATTTAACAGAGACATATGCCAGGCAGCATTAGCAAAGCATGCAGTCTCTTGGGCCACCTTCACTGCTCCAGTCTAGCAACCAGGCTGCAGGTCCTACCCCAGCACGTGCACAGCCTTTATCAAACTTCTGAAGATGAGAAGAATGCCAAAAATCTCTTCCTAGAGCTCTCAGGCTTTTCTTCATCCCAGTTGTCTGCCCACAGAGCAGTCTGGTAGATCAGTTAGTTTGTGGTGAGCTGCTACCTGCAGCCAAGCCTCCTGGCCCCAATATTCCAAACAATAACATCCACAGCTCCTACAGCTTTTAACAAAAAACCTCACAACTTCCAAGGTATTGACAAATACACGTGTAAAAAGATGTTCTGTTCATTAACATGTGCCATTAACCTTCTCACACATCAGTATGTTTCAGTCCCTTTGGACATCAAACCACCTGTGTCTTCTGAAGGGTGCTGCTCTTCTTCCTCAGGCCCTAGGCCACCAGCACATTTCCAAAGACTGTCAAAACCACATAAAAACATTGGCTGAATTATCTTTTTGTTATTTATTAAACTGCAAGTGCACAACCCCAAACTTTTCAGCATGAAGGTAGAAAAGAGCACTCTTTCTTCTTCTAACACCCTAATTTTTCTCTCACTTTGTGCTGTATAGGGTTTGTAACCAGTTTGGCGACAGACCACGCTTTTGTTGCTCATGCGTAGGGTAGCAAATATGAACAGGACACTAACCTGAATTTACTAGAAAAATAAGTGGGTAAGAACTTTCTCCTGAGTTGCAAACCAGGGAAGCTATTTTCTGGGTGAAGCTATAGTCTGTATTTTACTGTTTGGGACTGTGTGTTAGCCGAGATTCCAGAAAATAACAATGGAAAGCACGTTTAGGATAATATAACAGATATGAATATTTGTTAGAATAAAAATAGATGTAGTCCTTTACAACAGAAACCAGAAGTGTAATACTACCTTCCACACAGTGTCATACAGTCCAGGCCATATTTAGATAAAACTTTGCTACGCTCAAGTGGCTTTTTATCTCTGGATATTAGAGTGGTCTATAATGCACAATAATCATTAAGGACACTTTGCCAACAGCTCCCATCCCCTCCATCTGTTTTGTTTTTGTGGGGTTTTTTTGGTTCAAATGACACTAATCATGTAAGTCCACACCGTGAAGACTAATTCAAGCCTGGGAAGCCAGAATAACATTTTTTGTGCTACCCTACCACTAAGATGATCCCAGTGGCTCTTAATGCCCCAAGCAAACAGGAGGAGAGAGGACACTGCTAAAATGTATTATTTCCTTCACCTTGGCTAGTCCTACCCTAGGTACACTAGACCATCTGAAGATTTGGCAATGTCAATGACCCTTTCTGCATCTAGGATCTCAGGGACTCATTTGCTGCTTGGTCGTTCAGCAAGGGCTTTGGCACCTTTTGCTTTCAGCTGAACCTTGAGTTCCCACAGCCTTTTCTGCAAATCAAAGCGAATGACTTTCCCAAGGTCACACGGTAAGCTGATGGCAGAGAAGAAAGCAGCTCTCTTCACACCCATTACAGCAGATCTCTTAACACTCAGCGCTCAGATCTTTTAAGATGAGTTAAAGCCCTGTACTTCAACGTCAATGCTGTGTTTGTTTATTAGCTAGCAAGCAAGGGAGAGTGAAGGCCCAAGGAGCCTCACATGGACTCAGTGGGAGACATCAAGTAGCTCGACTGGGCTGTGTCACTGGAACAGTCCCCTTTTCACTGCTTTTCTTTGTGTGGTGTAAAATATAGTATATGTTGGAGATTAAAAGAAAGACCATACTTACCACAAAAATGCATTAGTGATTGTAAAAAAAGATTAGAATTATGGCATGAAATGTGCAAAGAGAGTGCTGACAGAGAAAGAAAAGCATTTCAAAGTTTTAAAACTCTAAACAAATGCTTATTCTTTATTAACACATATTTAATTTCAATGTCTAATAAACAGAGATTTAAAAAGTCTATGTCAAAAATTCAACACCTTTCCTCTTTGGTGAATCTCTTATGAATGTGAAATGCTTTGCAGTTATTGAGGGGATAGAAAAGAGAAAAAAACAAACAAACAACAAATGAGACAGAGAAAGAAGGCATTGCAAGAAATATGACAATCTGAAATTAACATATTAAGTAGGAAACTTATCACAAAGACTCTCCAGCCACATAGCACATCCACAGAATTTCAGGATTTATTACGGACTATAAGGAAGCAAAACAGATACCAAGGGTGGGACACAGTGCCTAAATATAGGTACAGGTACATATTGCTGTTCTAAATACCATATGGTCTCTCACTTTGTCTTCAGCTGCCAGCCCTTGAGGGTAAAATGTCCTGTAGATCCTGGGTCAGGTCTACCTGCATATTCATATGCCTCAGACACCCCATGGTGCCCCAGATGGCAATAGATGTCTATGTTTAGGTGATTATTATGTCTCTCATCATGAGATCTAGATTAGATAATCATAGCAAAGTAATAGCATGAGTCTCAGATCTGGACTACTGGGAAATGATTCAGATACCTAAACTTAGATATGCCATGCAATCTGAAATATTGTTGGTTATCTAAGACATGACACAGGAATCCCAGAAGACCTGCAGCTGTCTGGGTAGGCAGGACTCCCTTGAATATCTTAGAGCATTGAACACCAAAGTAACTGAATCCCATCTTTTTAACCTGGAATAAAGTTGCAAATGCATCCTTTTCCTGTGCAAAATTATTGAGGCATAAGTATAGCTTCTGCCACACAATCCAATAAAAATGAATATTCTGCTGCTTATAAGGGTTTTTTTCTCAGTGGTTCTACGTGGGTTTGATTTATTTTTTTATACAAATTTTGTCTGTATTAGCAATATCAGACAAAATTAGAAAGGTGTAGTTACATTTTCCTTATACAATTTGTGGAAAACATAGAAAAAAGAAAATATCACCATAAAAAGCAGAATAGCTTGGTTTCAAATGTATCATTTGGGAATAACAAAAAGACAAGTAGTAAAATAAGGAAAAATTACTTTCTTTTTTTAAAAAAACAGTGTGGGGAAACCTGTGTTCAGATGCACTGTATGACAGCCAGCATAAAACAGCAAAGCCAAAGATACTATACTTTTAGGAGTGTGAAAAGGAAATTAGCTGTCTACATCACTAATTTGTACAGTATCTATCATCATAGCCACTAGGTGTTCTAATTACAGAAAAGTAATGATGCAAAAACTGCTAAGCAAATGTTAAACAAAACCAGTGCATATTCTGTAAGCCCTAAAGGGCTGTTAGACTTAACTAGTGGAAGAGAGAAAGAGGAATGAATTTCTCAGAGGGGAAGAAAAATCTGGGAAAGAGCCTTGCTCTAAACTGCAGTGTTCAAACTAAGGATGCAATCCTTAATATGAGGCCTAGTGGGTCTAGGAATCTATGCTACTATTTATATTACTAATAGCACCACTGAAATCAAAATAGTTTTTCTGAAGACACTAATTAGTATCTATCATTACTTCTGTTACATTTGGTCTTGAATACTGTCATGAGTGCTTAGGACGCATAATGTGCTTACTCCCATTCCCAGGGGAAAAAAGTATGTCAATATATGGATAAAGTAGCTTCTTTCTTTCTTTCCCATTTTTTTTTTTCTTATACCCTGTTGCTCCTTCCTCTTCTCTAACAGGTACCATGAGCAAGCACTTCCCAGTCAGGCAATAAAGGAAGGATTGAAATGGGATTTCTCAAACAACCAAATGATCCACAAAGCACTCAAAGGCAGGCAGATGTTTTCTACATTAACTGAGCCTCTAAGAAAACAATAGGGCAACATTTCAAAATTCTTATGCAAATTTCACTAATTCAGCTCTTTCTTTGAGGCCTGGAGACAATGAAAAAACCCTGAAAGATAAGTCACATGCTCATCTCAATATGGTACTCATCAAAAAATCTTCTCCCCTTCCACCATAGGAATTTTAGAAGTCTGGTGTGAACTTAGTCTTCAGCAAATCTCTTTAAGCTTGAAGAAGTTAAAAAAAGCATTCTTCTATGACACTTTAAAAGATGTGAGGTATCTTACCTATTTCTAGATGGGAGTATGCTCATGCCACATTTACAGAGCTCCTAAACATCATTCTTCCTTCTGATCACTTAGTGATAGACTTCACAAAGACTTCACACTACTCTGAGGCTGGGATCTGGCTGCTGTACGTGGAGTATCACTCATTTTTTTTTTACTGGATAAATCCAAATGGTTTCAAGTGCCTTTTTTGCTTCATTTTGAGATTCTACAACCAGAGATACTACCACCAATGATATTTTAAAACCTAGGTGTGTTTAGTCTTATCTAAACCACCACTTCTACACAGTTAAAATAAAAGGGTTTCCTTTATACCAACAGGGATGGCACAGTTATCTTTGCATTGTTCGGAATGACTCAGGGCCCTTTAATCTAGCCTCATCTTATTTCTCAGGTCTCTAATATCTTCAACAGAATATGTTGTTCCTTCTGCGGTTTCTTTTTTTTCTTTCTCAAAAGCTGGCACAACTTACATGTCTCAACTAGCCTCCAGCTTACTGATCTCTATTAAAGTATTCCTTTCTGAGAGGAGATCTTATCAGTGTATATAAGTATCTGAAGGGAGGGTGTCAAGAGGATGGAACCAGGCTCTTCTCAATGATGCTAAGCAATAGGACATGAGGCAATGGGCACCAGGTGGATACAGGAAGTTCCACCTAAACATGAGGAAGAACTTCTGTACTGTGAGAGTGACTGAGCACTGAAACAGGTTCCCCAGAGAGGTTGTGGAGTCTCCTTCTCTGGATACACTAAAAAAAAAATCTGGACACAATCCTGAGTTATGTACTCTAGGGAAACCTGCTGGAGCAGGAAGGCTGGACTAGATGACCTCTGGTGGTGATTCTATCTTTGAGGGGTTTTTTTTTGGTTTCTGGGTTTATTTCTTGGGTTTGTGTTTGTTTTGTATTGGAATTCAGTGTTATTAAATTTTCTGAAAAGTTAGGCTCATCAGATGCTTCTGACCTGTTATGGAAGAGCCTCCATGTATATGACTCAGACACATCACTTTCTCTGCACAAGAGGCTTCGGGTAGCCAGCTCTAAGCCAGCCCAGCTGGCTTGGCTTCCAGTGAGAAGAACTTAGCTTTATTTAATCCCTTGCACTTGGGCCAGGCACCTTCATCTGTCCCACCAACTTTTGCATCCAAATGATGTGACAGGCAATATTTCTTTGGGCTCTTTCTAGGAAGCCTGGTGTTGTTAACAGCAACGAGCCAGAAAGCAAGGTGCCTGCAAAGGCAACTATACTACAGGAGAACTTTATGCACATGGTTTTCCTGCAATGCAATACCTCATATTCACATGCCTATTGCAGTGACTAGATACAGAAATAATTTGTGCCATGTCATATTTACATACAGTCAAGGGAATTCTTCTTGACAGTCTGAGTCTGACACTTCCTTTAAAAGAGCCCATTAGGTTTTCTCATGGCCTGACCACTCACCATTCCTGCAGGAACCTGCTGTAGGAATATCCTGTGGGAATACTGGTGGATTTAATGACAGACCCACTCTGCTTTTCCTTAACAGACACAAACAGAGGGTTTTTTTCAAGTCTCTAATCCCATTTGACAAAAGCACACACACACACAGATGCACACAAACAAAAAAAAGCCCCAACAACAACAACAACAATAAAAACCAAATAATAAAAGAACACTAAAAATTTGTACAGGCACAGGCTTTTTTTCTCCAGCTAAAAAAATAAATTCTACATCCCCATCTTAAGAGCTTAAGACACTGTCAGATCTGTATCTTAACAAGGCCCAAGTTTCAGTTAATTCTTTTTTCCCAAATAACTAGATCTTAAAAATACTTTAAATCTGGAGTCCATTCACATCAAAGGTAAATCCCAGAGTGAATTGTCATTTCCAAACCCCATATGTAAAAAATATGATTTTGGAGGAAAAAAAGGAAAAATGTTTGTAGTAGTTCTTTCTTTACTACCAGAAGAAGAGGAGGCTATTTGGCGTCTCAACAGAGGTTTGGAATATCAGAAGTAATTCCAGCAGAGATTAGTGGGCAAACTGCAGTTGAAGAGGATGTTCAAAGAGGCAAATACATGTAATTCATTTCATGGTTCCATGGCTTACAGAGAGAGAGAATGCAAAGATATAATGTACTGCTTTTCTTACAAAGTTCCACCATTAATGAGAAATAAGGTATATGGGTTATTTTTCTGTTAAGGAATCATTTTTCTTCCATTTTTTCCCCATTAAACAAGTTATTTTTATCTGAGTAGTATTCACCAAATGGAAATTCTTACTCTTATTCTGGCTTGGGCTACTCCAATCCATTTTTTTCTAAAGCTGTGCTTCCAGCGAGAAGTGTGGAACTTATTTAGATTCAGAAGTTTGAAGGGCCAAGAAAAGTAAGCTTTTAAAAACGTTGTACTTTTCAGCAACCCCATCCAGACACAAAAAAATACTTAGTTTTTAGAGTAATAAAAGCAGCAGGAAATTAGTTGCCAACTGGCCTCTTTCCTTTTCCTGGATTACACAGATCAGTCCAGCCCACAGCTTTTTTTAGTGTTGAAATCAATGCTTCAGTGCAACTCTCACAATTAAATGGATGTGTGTTTGCAGCAGAAGCTGGCACATCTGTCCCACCTTGATTTTGCTAGAACAGATAAAAATCAGTAGCAAGATGCAGCATTACAGACTTTTATGGCTACACTACAGTACAAATTTGACAGCATTGTCACTTGTCTCTGTTGTTACTGATGCTGTTGAAATTAGATAGATTAGCACTCTACTGTAATCCTGTCTTAATTCTGCTGTGTAGATACAGCTTTATCCATAGTATGATAGGGCTAAGAGAGGTATTTGGATGTTCAGTCCCATGACAGACCACTTAATGCGTATATATTAATGGGTTTTGCCAATAGTTTCAAAACATGTTTTGGGGCACTGATTGGCTAATTCTTCAGCAGGATATTGCTGAGATAACCAAATTTGTTAATTAACAAATAGGGAGTTTAATATTGCATCAAACTCAATTGCACATCTGGCACGTTATCTAGATAATGCCCAGTTATGCTGTTTTCAAATTAGTCACAATGCTTTTCATAGGAAAGATCTGAACAGAAACAGGGATGCCAGATGTCTCCAGCCACTGCTATCTTAGAAAATGTCAAGTCCTGAATTTTATGTGACTGAGGAAGAAAGAACAGAATTTAGGCCCTACTGTCTAGTATATAAGCACAGAACAAAGGGATAAGTGATAAGCACAGATGCATAAAGTCATATCCGAGACAGTTACTAATTTGCCCTGCGTTGAATGTACAGGTCTGGTGTCTTGACTCCTAGTTCTGAAAAGGAATTGGTGCATCCCCGTATATATGTATCTTAAGCTTCAAGAGTCTCAGTTTTCTTCTTGAGCAAAATGATGAATCCCAACTAAGAGCCACAACTAAAAGTACTTAAATGTGAATGTTAATGTGAGCCAGTGAATTCTAGGAAATTGCTTGCTTCTGGTGGAACATCTACATCTCCTGAATCTCACTTTCTTTTTCCAAACTTTTAAATGTGACTAGTTAGTCTTTTAGTGTTATTCACATGTTCACAATATCTTGTACATACATTTGTTTAGCAGTTATTGAAATTTTACTTGATTGAGTTTAAGTTTTGAGAATTCAATAGAAATCACAATTTTTTTTGAGGGAGCGAGGGTGGAGTGGAATTTCTTTATTCACAATTCACTCAGTATCACTTGAAAGGTCAGAGATGCAAAAGTGCATCCTGCCACTCTGCCTCTGTAAGTAATTCACTGACTGTGATTCTATCAAGACTAAGCATGATGATCAAAAGATGACAAGGGCATACAGTAAATACATTTATATCATCACTTTCCACACTTAATGGCATATTTTATTAAATTCAAGTAAAATTCAAAGGTTCATTTCAGTCAAGCTCCAGTTCCTAAGTGCTATGAACTGCTATTCAAGATGTATTTTTCACTTAAAATTAATCTGCACATATTTCATCAGGAGATAGGCCTACCATGATCTCTGTTTATTCAGGCAAGGTAGAAGTCCCATCACTGTTTGGTATAGGAGTGGTATCCTGTGTACCACTTGGTGCTTCTTAGTTCCACTACAAGTTATTGCAATTAGCTGCATACAGGGCACACAGAAACCATCAGTTAGAGGTTTAGCTAGTCAAGCTACTCAGGCTGCAAATTCTACTTGTAGACAAGACCTTGAATCACGTAAGTTGGCTCAATGAAGCTAATAAACCATTCACATGAAAGGTGGTTTGCAGGCATGTGTCTTTCATTTTTACTGTTTTCCCAGAACAGTATTCAATTTCATAGAAGATTGCCTTAAAGAAAAGGTATTACATGCTTATAAAAGGTGTTAACAGGATGAGACCAGTCTCTTTTTCAGTGTTGCCCAACAATAGGACAAGGGTCAACAGGCACAAACTAGAACACAGGAAGTTCCACCTAAACATAAGGAGAGATTTCTTTCCTTTGAGGGTGACAGAGCACTTGAAAAGGCTGCCTAGGGAGGCTGTGATGTCTCCTTCTCTGGAGACTTTCAAAATCCACCCACATGCATTCTTGTGCAACATGATCTAGGTGAACCTGCTTTAGCAGGAGGGTTGGACTATAGATGCTCCCCAGAGGTCCCTTCCAATCCCTTTCATTCTGTCATTCTGTGAAGCTGTTATCCATGCTGGATAAGACAAGTAAGGGGTGCAAATTCCAGTGTGACTCCAGTTGAACATCAGAATTGAAAACTTTAACAGTGAGGATAACTGAGCACTGGAATGAGACTGTCAAACCTACCTGGGTAGATGGGGAAATCTCCATCATGGGAATATTGTAAGAACAAGTTGTACAAAATTCAGTCAGGATGTCAGCAGAGCAATAACTAATCCTGTAACTTATTGTGCTTCAGGGCAGGAGAATAAGTAGGGACTTTACTAAGTCCCTCAGCGGTATTTCATTTTCCTTTCATTGTAGGAACTAATCTGTAGCTGACATCATTACATTTTCCTGGTGTATAGAAGTCCAGTGCACATATAAGATACACTCTGCTGATTAGAGGTATTGCTGTTATTGAGTCACTGCCTTTCATCTGTAGAGCATTAATAATTCTTGTAAGTGGTAAATGCCAAGGCTATGGTTCTCATGGCTTCAAAAGGAAAGAAGTCTAAAGGAAGTATTTTGTGGAAAAGAAGGAACTTCCAAAAAATAAGAAATTACTAACATCCCTAGATGCAAAAATAAACAGGTTATTCAGGATTAAGCACCATACAGAGCATTGCTTTGACTTCCAGGAAGACAATGAGGTTCTATACTTCATATTCTTCCTCTCTCTAATAAGTAGGGTACTGTTTTATTTTGTCCAGCAGAGTTACTGGTGAGACCATAGTACTGTCTGCAACCACACTTCTTTAGTATCTGTGTATCTGACTCCCAGTGAGAGTTTTAAAGGTGAAGAGTTATGGTCTGTAGGAAAGTACAGCATTATTTAAACTATTGCATGAATATCTTTTCTGAGAGCATTTATAGGACCCCTGTGTATACTGCAGAGGAATCTCAAAAGATACTCTCTAATATCACTGAAGAAATCATGGAGGCTTTTTTTGTGCTATTTCACAGGGACTGAGCTACAAAACTGGGCTAGCTGAACAAATGTCCTGCTAGAAGAGGAAAAGACAGCAACTATTCCAGATAACCTGCTGTACTTCTGACTTCTCATATTCCATTTGTCCAACAGTAAGGTCCTCTCTGCTATTAGAAAAAAAAACAACACACACTGAGGTCAATATCTGCTTCTCCTTCCCAGTTCCAAGTGAACAACATAGTAGGAAATTCTGAAGCGAGGAAGAAAACGCATCCTCTGCTTGGGGTGGAAGGGATGGCAGAACTTGGAAGTACTAGTTTCTCTGCAATGTTATTTTCTCCCTATTTTGGCCAACATTCCATCCAGGGAAATCTGAGCTCATAGCATCTTAAACAAAGATTTACTGCCTGATAGCAGAATCTGTGGGTGTGTGAAAAGACTGACAAAAACCTTAAGAATTTATTTATGGCTGCAAACATTACATCCATATGGGAAAGTTCATCTGTCTTGAACTTTTTTCAGACACTGTAGAGACTGTTATTGATTTAATAGTCTACTGGAATATAGAAAAAAAGGTAACAGCAGAAAAGCTAATTATGATAATAAGAGCAAGACATGTATAATTCCATTTAAAAAATTAGTTGCTTCTCTTCCTCTGTCATGATTTTTCCCTAACCACAATTCTCTGTTCATTAGAAGATAATTACCTTTGCTGCCAAGCAGACTATAAACGCACTGTTTACACCAAGAACAGATTTTAGATTTACATTTCTTGTCAAAAATGTTATTGCCATTGAGGTAGTCTTACTGTATTACATCCAGTAAGTCACTAGACATAGAAGTATACCTGTGTGCATTTGGTAATGTTTCAAAATTATCTTATTCCTAATGGACAGATTTAACAAGGATAGATTTACTGATTAGCCTTTTCATTCCAAACTATTACTATTAACACACTGAAAGCCATGCCAGCAAGAGCTCCCTTACTTCGCCTTCCTCTGCATCTCCCACTTTTCAGATACAAACAGCTTCTGAGTAATGTGTCTTATGTCTCACACAAGATTAAAAAGTGACACTACAGCAATATAGCACTAAACTGTCTTGCAACTGGAAAGCATATGCACTAATTAAACATCACACAACATATCCAAGGTATGTAGTTAATTACCATCATCTTTATTTCAATAGATTAAAAAATATGGAACATGGGAAAATGAGATCATGCAGGAAACCAGAGATCAAGAGATCCTCTCGCTCACCTCCATCACTATTTCTCTGTTTTGAGCTGTGGTTCTGTATCACATTTATCAGCTGCCCAGTAGCTAGAGACAATATTCACAGCTGCATGGAAAACTTTACGTCAGTCACTGGGCTCCTACATCTTAGTCTGCTGGTGAGAACCACCATGGCAATAAGGAAGGCCCATGGCAAGCAGTTGGACATGCTCAGTCTTCTTTGCTGGAGGTCTTCTCCACATCAAGCACACAAATAATGGGTAATAGGCACTGTGGTCCATATTTAGTTAACTGAGTACTCAAGTTATTCTTTTCCCTCCCTTGATAGTCAGCAAAGAGTCTGGTGCATCCAGAAGACTCAACATGACTGAGATCTGAGTAGCCACACATTAATAAAAGAAATTATATCTTCCTGCAAATAGCCTGGCTCCTAGTTAAAAAAATTGCTAACTTTAATTTTTCCTGTCTATGATATACCTCCCCTACTACTTGCTGAATATGCTGATTTCACACTGGCATCCAAATTTACTCATAGTAAAAGTCATTAAGAGACAGTAATGTGTAGTAATCCCTTTACCAAAGTCTATCTAAATCTTTCATTCCCACAAGTTCCTTGAAGGCCAAATCTGTGAAGTTAGGAGATGTTTCTTACTTGAAGGATTAAAGGATTTGAAACATTCAAAAATTATGCACAGCACAATATGCAAAACTGCATAGAAATTATTACAAAACTATTTTATTCTCTGTCTTCTACAATAAAGCATGACAGAAAGAAAAGTTCCCAGAAAAATAAAATAATGGCAGAGTAATATAATCTGTGGGGTTTGTGCCTTGTATGAGTTATTTTCAATGGGCCAGACCATGAGTTCATCATTTCTGATGCAGAAACTATGATTTTACAAAATCAATACTAGTAAACAAAGACCTAAATAAAAGGAAGTTTCAGTTACCCACTCCTATGGAGAAAAAAAAATGTAACATGTATGTTTCTCCTTTATAATTCCACTGGATAGAAAGTACAGTAGGCAGCTGAATACATACCTCAATAATGACTTATTATTTGATTCAGCACACACACTGAAAAGCTGAGGAAGCAAAATGAAAATCTGGACCAAAATGTGTCACAAAATGAATAAAACAGTGTTTGGACAGAACAAAACATGAAAAATTTAATTCAGTTGGAAATGATAGGTTTCTTTTAATTTTCAGATATTTTAGCATTTATAAAGAAAAAAAGAAGAAAAAAAGAGTGTGTATGAAAATCTAGTCTGTGAAGACATTAAAAAAAAAAAAATTGCTGAGCTCAGGTTTCCCTTCTCTAGACTCCCAGCCTATGGAGTGTCTCTCTCTCTCATTCCCTGTGAATATGTTTTCAATACAATTTGTTTTCAAATTGGAACAGGTCCAACAGAAAGAAAGAATAACTAAAGATGCAATACTTGATTGCTCAGTGGGAAAAGTCTCCTTAGAAGAAGAAAGCAGAGATCCAAACTCCCTTTCAGAATCAGATAGCAATGGACTTTGGGGTCTTCTGCATGTTGGGCACATGCTATAATCTCCAGGATTATGAAAGCTAGAATTCTTCCAGCAAATGTTCCTTTTAAATCCAGCTTAAAAAAAGTAAATTCAAAAATATTTAAGAAAATTGAAGCTGTGTTTGGAGAATGCTGAAACTAATCTTTTTGACATTGCCAATAATTTTTTTCCTCTTTGCTTCATTTTTTTCAGTCAGAGCTGTTCTTCCAATGTGACCTAAATTTGCCAGTATTTTCAAGTTGAATTTTGAATGTTTTCAAGTCATAAATCACTTGCTGGAAACAGAAAGTGGCTATCTGCAGTCAGCACTGATTTCAGAGTACCTATGCCTCTCAGCTCAAACAGCTTCTGATACTTTACTCTCCATACCAATCTCCTACTCTGTAGAGCTACAGATCTATGTCATATCTCAGGGGCTGGCACTATCAGGAACTTGATTTTATCTCACCGTGGGAGGTTAAGGATAATTAATCTAGTCTAAAGCTGCTCACCTTTTGGCAAATTCCCCATGAAGTTGCATAAAAGCTTGCACTCCTGTTCTTGAGTGCCTTGTGTACAAATTCTCTTAACTCTCAACCTCAAGCCATCTCATGAAGTGAGCAAACGTTGCTATGCTGATACAGTCCTGCAGGCTCAGTAATATCAGAAAAAATCTCCACGAGGCTGAAACAATGCTCAGCACCAAGATCTACTGCCAGGGAAAGGGGCAGCACAACATCCAGCCCATCAGAGAGGTCATGTAGGAAAGACACAACTGACTTGAACATAGAGTGATTTCTGCCTACCTCCTTTTGGTACTTCTCCCTGTTTTTTTCAGCATGGGCTTTCCTGTGTGCTTCCAGGTTTATTCCTGGTTTATGGCACATAACATGAATATATACCTGTGTGTATTACAACATGAATATCAAGGGCATGGAAGTGGCCCCAATCTCTATCTACAGTTGATGTATTTTTGCTAGCTGATTCCAAATTTGTAACTCTATCTGGGCAAAACATTTAATCAACTGCAACAGTTTAATGTTGAGCACAGTTAAAAGGCTTTGACTTCCTGTAGTTCTGATACAGCTCAGCTCTAACAAAGGAATAACAACATATGAGTTCTAGCAAGGGAATTACTTATTGTTATGGGTAGGGCTGGACCTCCTGGAAACTGATGGGTGTAACAATCACCCTTCAATGGCAATAACTTAAGAAAATGTTGTAGTATTTTATGGAACTGTTCTACTAGACATCAGAGACCTCTTTACAAACACTACACTGACAGATTGTGCAGATATTTGTCCAGGGCGAAAGGCTTTTAGACAGGTTTTAGCAGAAGTATCTGTGTTTGAAAAGCAGAAAAAGTATAGCAGAATACAAAGACACAGTCATAACTTATATAAAGATGGTTACCCACAAATGGGAGCATGAGTATGAGAATGAAACAGGAAAAGCAGCATGGTGTACAAAGAGACAGGAACTACACTACAGAACACAAAGGATAAATAGTCAAAAGCAGGAAGCAATGTGAAAATGAGTATGAGAGAAACTAGCCCTCTGGTAAGGCAATGGGAGATAACTGGGGATTTGAGTAAAGCTGGAGAAGAATATGAACAGAAATGAAGACTCTTCAGCATCAAAACAGAAGATGGAGAGATGTACAGCCAAAAGGCAAAGAGGAAGAGAAAGGACAACACATGCATACCAGTATCAGATAAAAAGGAGCATGAACATCACTACAGGCTCTAAGGAAACTCATCAGATTTGTCACCTGAGCACATCCAGAACAGACAGGGCTGTGCAGTCTGCCAAGACAACAGGTATGCAATGTAGGATTCAGGCAGGAAAGGACCAGGGAAGGAGCAGAATAGATCCTGAGGCCTTTTGAAATCAATGGCAGTGATTTTTCAAGTAGAACATGCTGCATGAGACATTTGTCTGCACTGTATCCACTTAGTCTAAACTGTGATCTCTCAGTAGACAGCAGGGATAAGATGTACTTACAAAGAATGATTTATTTCAAGTGCTAAAAATGTGAAATCTAGCTATATTTTTATTAGTAATAATAAGAATGTTTACATGTCACATTTCAAGCTCTCACAAGCATTTACAAGGAACGTTATATATTGTTACTAAAAATTTTCAGACAAATTCCTGAAAGAAAGACAATTTAAGTTGGAGTCATCTGCTGCAATTTCAGATGCCTACAATTTGGACATTTTAATCCAAAATACTTACACTATGTTCCTTTTATAACTGTTAATAGATCACATCTCCCAAGGGCAATTATTCTTACATGAAGACAGGCATTTATAATAAGTCAGAAGAATGGCTTTCCACCTATTTTCTTCCATTTAGTACTAACTGAGGCTAGGGTAATTGTCTCAGACTTGGGTGCATAACTTTTCAATATCCAAAATTAAGGAAGACAGTCGTACCGTAAATATCCCAGAAAGACTCATCTCTCTCAAGGATACGTTCTCCCTGTCCCTGTTAGCTACTCCTACACTCCTTTTAAATATTACAGATCCTTTCTGCCATTTTTCGTCCAAGAGACCTCCCACACAAGGTCAGAAATTGAGGCTGGAGCAGAGCCGCAAACCGAGTCCAACACAACATTTACTGCACTGCGCTGCCTCCTGTTCCCATGCCCCTATTTACAACCAAAAGCGAGATCAAGTCCAATTTATGTAGCTATTTGCATGCAAATTAGAAGATATTTTCAGATGTATTCAGTTTCATGTAGGAGGCAGGCAGCATTTAAAAGCGTGTTGTTTCCCAGAATGATAGTGAGGTTTTCAGTTTCTATTCTGCTCACCATGCATTTGTTGGCAGAGTTGTTTCTGACACTGACTTACAAGCATGTTAAAGCCTCGTGTGTCATTCACTTCATTGCATCTGACAGGCACTCTGTCTAAAGTTTCCTCTCCTTTTCTCCTCCAGCAGAGCCTACCTGCTACCTTCCCCTCTTGCTATTTCAGAGCACCCTTTAGCACATTCTGCAATGTCAGATGATTCACCTTCCTCTCCCAGCAACTTGGCCAACACATGCATATTCCAGAGCTTCCATCAATGCTCCATTATTCTCCTGCCAGGGCTTCTTCTCTCAAACTTTTTTTTTCAGTCTTTGTGTTTCCCAAGCACTCTAGCTCTTCCAGTTCCTCACCCAAGCCCCTCATCTCTGCCTCTCCATTCTCCTTGCTGCATCCAGATTTCTTCTCTGTCTCCCCACTCCCAAGCCTTGGGTGCCTGATTCAAACTGGAGACACATCTTGTTCTTTCACCTAGTATCCCAGCTTCTCCCATCACTACCTTATAGGCTTACTTTATCTCCTTGTCCATTAACATTTTTGTATTTCCAGGTCTCCTATCTGCCACCTGTTATAATGTCTATGCTGTCTCAATCCTGGCTTTATTTCTGCTCAGTCTTAGCACTTTCCATGTGTATTTCTACTTACAACATCACTATTTCCTTTCCCATGCATCTGCTCTTTCCTGTTTCTCCACACATATCTCCCTCACAAGATACTTATTTTTTTGCTCCCTCTGATGCTTTCTCATCTTTGACAATTTGTACATCATTGCTAACAAACTTTGTAACAGGCCCATTTCTGCTGATGTGCAAGTTATAGATAATGTAAGGATACGTTCATCATTTAACCAGCTGATTAGCAAGCTAGGCTTTACCCATACATTAAATTTTAGAAGACTGAGATATAAGCAGGAGAAAGTAGATATTTTTTCTTTCAAAATCATGTGAGAAAACATTTTATCTTGATCACATCAGGGTGAATCTGGAGTAGCCTCACTGTAGTCAGTGGATCTACACCAGCACGGAATAAAAATACCATGATAGTTGTACAGATCCCAGGTGACTTGCCTTAGCCCTCTAAAGCTCTAAAACTGCATACAGAAAATTAATTAGCTTGTGCCAGGAAACATTTTAGGGCAATAGAATTCAATCATCGCCCAGTACTGTTGGAGTAGACCCTGGCATGGTTTCAATACAAAATACTACTTTTCCAAAATAGTTCTTTTCTGAGAGCAAGTCAGGGACCACACTCTGTTTAAGTGCTGGCACCTGGTTTGGAAGCTAAAAGGTTTAATGGTCAAAGGCCATTCCGCGCCAGCCGGCCTCTGTGTCAGAAAACTGTCACCAACACATTTGATTCCTTGCATATATGTACTTAAAGCTACATCCCTACACTCAGACCATCATTCCACACTAAGGCCCTATCTCAAATCACCAAGACTCCACTCAAGCAAATAAATAGTTGTCTTGGTAAGCAGCGCAGAATAATCCACCCTGAAGTCTAGGTCCAGTCCTGAGTATGGGCTTACCCACATCTCTTTAGCCAAAGAATATTTTGAAGCACTCCCTTGTCAGTGACAAAGACAGAATAAGTACAAGTGATGCTTTCCAGCTGAGGAAGGCAAGAGTCAAGGAACTAGTTCTTCCTGGAACTCTGGGACAGCACCTACTGGGTCTCTGAGCCCTGTGCCCTGCTACCACAGCCATATCACCTCCTTTCATAAAGCTTTCAAGTCCTTCTTGCTCGACATGGCCATCCTCTACCCTCCTGCAACATCTCTCTAGTGACACAATCAGAAGGAGTGTCATGACAGGTCCCCACTAGCCATAGGCATTGTCTGCCAGAATTTCACCACTCATACTAAATATCTGCTGCAAGTAAACAAAAATAATCTGTCTCTCAAAGGCTAGTTTTTTAACATTTCTTACTTACACATTGTATTTACTTCCATACATATGCATGTTGTCTTTGATACCATAACGATTTAAAACGATCAGATTATCCATGTTTTCTTACTACATTTTTGCACTACAGACTTTACTGTTCTGGTAGACTGAAGGACCAGCCTTACATCTGTCAATAACTTACAGATTCTTTTTTAAGTATTTCCCCCAAGAAACAGTTTATTACAGTAGTTAACAAGTGTTCACTTAGTAAACTGCCCTATGATAAAACTAAGGACAAGTTAATGGTGTGATAAATCAGTCATTGCATTAAATGATCAGTTTCCACTGTACAGTATTATTGCTTTATTGACCCCTACTTACTGTGATTTATCACAGTAGTATTTTACTGTGGTTATAGGACACATGACTGTAGTACAACAGGGTACAGTTTAGCTTTCACTCCTGTTTTATTTTTAATTTCATTTAGCACTTGCTGTGGACAAAGAGCTGAAAAAGTTGGAAACGCAACACATGAAGATGGAAAAAGTCACTTTTGCTGAATGGAAGCAAGACTGTATGTTGAGGAGTGATGGAATCAGAGGGATGCTTCTTGTTTGCCTCAGAGCTGTAATGCAAACACAGAACTAGTGAGATTGTAGACAGTCACTTCTTTCACAGTTTTGTTGGCTGAAGAGTTAACTGCCCCCAGTCTCATTTCCTCTATTTTCCAGGCTATTTGCTCTTCCAATCCTCACCAATCAAGGGTTACTGCTCCCTCCTATCTGGTTGTAGATCTACTCTATGTTTTATTGCCTTAACTATTTCCATCAAATTTACCACAGGCCACTAACGTGTCCTTGTGGCAAAGAAGGTCAACAACATCATGGGCTATATTAATGGGAACTTGGCCAGCACATCTCAGGAGTTGGCCTTTCCCCTCTACTCAGCCTAGGCAAGACACATCTGGAGTGCTGGATCCATTACTGGGCTCCCCAGTGCAAAGGAGAGATGGACATACTGGAGCAAGCACAGTGGGATGACAGATCTGGCCGGGGGCTGGAGCATGTGGTGTATGAGAAGAAATTACAAGACTTGGGACTGTTTATCTTAAAGAAAAAAAGATCATTGTTGTCTGCAACTACCTCATGGGAAAGCACAGAGATCTTTGAAGCTGGTCTTTGAAGTTGGCCCTGCTTTGAGCAGAAGGCTGGACTGGAGGCAGATGCCCCTTTCAACCTGAGTTATTCCTTTTTTCCTGTGATTCTGCTATATGAAGATAAAGACAGAGGGAGAGCCCATGTGTGCAGAGCTATCCCTACCTATGTGGGGGAAGGAGAAGCTGTCTTCCCCTCAGCTCATTTCCTATCCTTTACAATGCTGGTCCTGTGGGCAGGAAAGATTGTTGATAAAGGCAAGTTGATAAACACAAGTTCTAGCAAGAGTATTGAGAGGGCAGCAAGATGGAAGTCACCTCTTGCTTTTGCTGCAAAGACAATGTGGAAATGGAATTGGCAGTCCTGAAACAACCAGCTCCAGATGAAGCACTGCCAGCAACAGAAACATGGCCTCAAGACCTGTAAAAAGGCATGAAGCTTCCCTGGCTTCTCAGCAAGCATTTTTGGTTAAAGATTATTCTGGGGAAATAAATAAATCCTTGTTTGTCCAGAAAAGGCACTCACCTTCATATGATTTTGCTACATTCATTTTAATGAGCTTTTTGTGGGGGGTTTTTTCAAGGTCAGTACGAAAAGATCATTTAGGAAAGGATAGCATCCTCGGGCACCTCTATGCAGCCACAAACTAAAAGGGCTGACACTTAGTTCTTATCTGCTGTACACAAAAATAAATCATGAGCAACTCCATTAAGTGGTATAAACTAATGAAGAATCAGGTCTTTAATGTACTGGTGGGATACAGTTAATAAAATATTCAACATAGTAATAGAATATTTCTAGAAGACAATATATAAAGACAGACAATTTTTTCCATTTACAGAAGTATTACATTGACTTTTGTGCTAATCAAGATCTATACTTTCCATGGTAAAAGCCATAACTGAAACACATACAGATATTCAACCTTGTTTTAAACTAGCTCTGTCTGGTAGTAAAATCCAGCCAGCACCTGAGAAAAACTTTCGGGTGGTTCAGCCTGTGCTGAATGCCAAGTTTCTTCTCTGCAGCCCTACCCAAATGAGACATTTCAAGTTAGCTTCAAGTATGTCTACATGATCAGCAGTCACAGCAAGAGATGCTGTGAAATACAGACCCACTCAGCTCCATGCAGAAGAGATTATGTTTTAAAAGACGACATTGGTTGCAAACAGATGTTATCTCCATATGCACTCCACCTCTGGATTTTACTAATGTAAAAGAGTTCAGAGCCTCAGATCACAGCCAGGGAAAAAATATAGAGAGATTTCAAATCAAGTTATCACAGCAAGATTTTTAGCATTATTAACTCAGGAAGAGCGACATAGATATTGTTTAATTATGAAAACTGGAAAGACAAAACCCACTTTATCATTACTCAGCTCTTTAGTGTTGTCTTTTCAGCTTTCTGTCTGGCATATTTTAGTCCTGTATAAAGGGAAGGGAAACAGAGAGAAACAGAAAGGCTAAAATATTAGGATACTTTACACAAAACATCACAGTCTTACAAAGAGCAATGGTGTATTCAGTGGGGAGCTCTATAGCAACATAGCCACAGAAATCACAACGGTCTATCTTCAGTCAAGGTGAACAGAAACATCCCCAGGAACATAAGAAAAATATCACCTGCAAAATTTTCTGTCAATCCTTGTGTTAGAAAGAAACACTGGAGATGTAGAGTTTAAGGAATTTTGCTTTTAGTATGTTGATTCAATGTGCCCAAACCTATTAAAAATGACCTTTTCTAGCAAGACTGTATTTGCAAGCACATTTTCATTAAAAATGGGCTCTGTTTGCCTGAATTCCCTTCAAGGATACAAAAAGAAACATCACCTACTACAATGGGAGAGTTCACTTAGTACTAAACAAAATAGTCCTAATCCTACAAAGAAGCAACAGAGAAAAACATTTGAGGTGTTCTAAAAGAGCTCACCAGTGCTATTCAAAAACATGGATTAGTGCTGGTCAGAAAACTGGACCAGTTGTTGGATTATTCTCATCTGTCTTTGAAAACTTCTTAAAAATACCTTTCTTTTCCCCCAAATCCACAGGAATTTCAGGCACGGGGGTTCTTTAAAACAAAATATCACTGTTCCATGGGAAGTATATATTTTTCACTAAAGTTTTATGCAATAACTATTGTCTATTGAAAGTGCCTATAATTTTCACAGAAAAAAAAAGTGCAAGTGGGTTTATTTGGATTGCTGTTCCTTTGCATCCAATTATCAAATCTCATATATTTTCAACCTCTCTAGGTTTGAGACAGATGTCTCATCTCTGGATCCCAAAAACACACATCTCAGGGGCACACCTGCTGCCTAATACTCTTTCTAAGCAGCCAAGACCCCGGAATCCAGCCACCTGAAACAGCTCAATTATATACTGTCTGCAAGACTTCATTCCAGGGTACACAGCAATATATCCCTTTAGTCCTTAGTTGCATGGAAAAGGAAAGAAAAACATATTGTATAAATGCGATCTTTGCCAGTGTGCAGGCACACACCTTGTTATTTAAAGCAAAAAGATTATAGCTCCCTGACTTATGGTCCTCACATCAGCCTGAAGGCAGCAATGTTCTGTGATGTTGCTCCTGGCAACGAACAATTTAAAAAGTAAAACACTGATCTGCTGTGCTACTGACCAGCCTAACAGGCAGAGCAAAGTATAATGTCACCAGCAGCGTGGTTACTTGCTCAGCATTGCTGCCCATGGGCCCAGCCAGGATCAATGACCATTGCACTAATGTTTTGCATATTGGCTATAAATATTAAAATATAAATTGTCCATGACACTTGGGGTTGTGTTGTGATATATAGATATACTCAGGTGGACAGAACACATGACATTACTTCTCCCTATAAAATGGAGTTACAAAAAGCAAAGAAAAAGAGGTCTGGAAACTATACCTCATATGTACAGGATTAGATGTACCATGTAAGTGCCCATACGAGAAACCACAGAGTCAAATGCAATTTATTATTCACATCTGACTGCTTTTCTTGAATTCTGGTCACTAATCCATCTTCTCTGGGATTACCTCTTAATGTTTCAAACTCTGCTCAGCTTTCATCAAATGGTTTGAGAACAAGTTTTCCAGCTCCCTCTTCAAATGTGGGGTTTATTCCCTATAATTACACTTTCCTGAGGTCTAGGATGAGTAATATTTGGTTTTGGAACATTTACAGGTATAAAATCCAACACAATACAATACATTCAGGCTGCAAATGCAAGCTCTGTCCCACCATAAAACCAGTAACCACAGTTAGAAAAGACCTAAGCCTTTATTTTCTTATTTTCTTTCTCTTCCCGGAGCTATATTTTAGGTATAAGCTAAAAAAATATTTAAAAATCAAGTTCTATTCTGGATGCAGAATACTGGCATCATTTAAGTAGTTACTAGAAAGCTAAAGTCATTGAAACCTGGATGGATACCTGTTACTGGACAATCACACTTATTTAGCTCTTGTCACCCCATTTCCAGATCAGCCTAACAGAGCTATGAAAGTTAGGGAGAAGAACAATAGGCATCATCAGAAGGATGAAGTAGCTCCCATATTAAGGGTGATCCCAACAGGCTATGGCTCTTTTCCTGCAGAGAAGTATATTCAGGAAGATATTACAAAGGTCTCCAAAACCCACAAGAAATGGGTCATGATTTTTACTATTTTTCATAGTGTAAGAACTAAAAAGTTCCCACTGAATTTATCCAGAGTAATTTTAAAAGCAAACAGAAGGAAATCCTTTTTTTATATGACATAGATTTGTATCACAGTATTCACTGACAGCCTCTCAGTGAGTGTTACTCACAGAAAAAAGGGTTTAGAAAGTGATTGACTCAGTGAACATTGGATAGGTGGCACCTCTGTATGATCATCTGCATGCAACTCTCATCTCCAAAGCCCCAAAGCAGCTGATTTCTGTGAGGCGAGGAGTATAGGAAATTAAAGTTGTCTCTGTTCACATCCTTTTCCTGTCACTCTCTTCCTCAGCATCTGCCACAGGTCTTGATTAGAGACAGCAGGAGAGATTTCTAGACTGACCCAAACAGCAGTGTTTAAGACTTGGAATATATATTCTCTTGAACACTGGTTAAAATTATTTTGCTGCAAAGTGACTGAACAGGGAGGACAGAATAACCCAGCAACCACTCTGGATGGCAGAGGTCTCTTGTAAGTTCATGGTCCTTTGTGCCATCTCCTCAGGGGACAGCTTGGCTGTATAAGAGGGCACTGAAAATTTATATAAATTATATTTTATATAAATATATTTATATTATAAATATAGAATAATTATCGTATATAATATAATATATATATGTACATTATATAAAATGTACATTATAACTGTTTCAGATCTTGGTTGAGCTCAGATGTTTTCCTGCTTTGACCTTTACTTCTGAAAGTGTGTGTGTGTTTGTCTTTTCCTCAGTCTGGAAGGAAATTCAATAGCACATTAGCTCTCTCCTCCTTCCCCTGCTTGTCCTTGGGTGGCATTAGGAAGGATAAAAGTAACATTTAGCATCTGAACAGCAAGCAAATGAAAAGAGACAAAATCAATAGAGCAAGTGGCAAGGATTAGAGCTGAGAATAAATGAAGATTGTGGAGAAGTGAAGGCAATGTTGACTGATGGGATTGCCTTGGCTTGGCACGCAAGAACTGAGGGCTGCAGCAGGACACTTGGCAGAATTTGATCTCCTGGGCAAGTGTCTCACTGCAGAAACCATTCCCTGACCTGCTGTCCCACACAGGTCAGCAATCCTCATCTGAAAATGACAACTGACAACTGCATTTCATTTGGATCCCTGGAAATTATCACTTGCCTGCAAGGTAGCTTTGTTTCCAATGGGAAGAGTAGCAGCCTTGCCAATCCTAGTGATGTTCCATGCTTCTCTGTTGTCCAAAAGCAGCATTTGAAGAGGTTTTTTTTAGTCCTCAAATATTGTTTTGTCTCTGGAGAGGTGAGTTAGAGGCATGGCTAGGAGATGGCAGCTTGAAGACAGAAGGTGCCTTCCTGGACCAGTTGTTTTTTAGCCTTTGTTAATTGTTTTATGGAAGACATCTCTAAGATCATTGAGTCTAACCATTAACCAGCACTGCCAGCTCACCACTGAGCCATGTCCCTCAGCACCACATCTCCAGGGCTTTGCAACCCCTCCAGGGATGGTGACTCCAGCACTGCCCTGGGCAGCCTGGGCCAGGCCTGGACAACCCTACTGGGGAAGAAATTATTCTTAATGTCCAATCTAAACCTCCCCTGGT